>JAADKT020399967.1:0-14287 GCA_011763395.2 Chrysaora chesapeakei
ATTTGGGGTGTTCTTTTTCATCAGAATTCTACCCAACACCATATAATCTATAGGTATAATATTGAAGAATGCATCCCACTTGATTTTATTAATTTCTGGATGGTACAGAAATTGATCATAAATCATCCAGACAAAGATTTTTTATTCTAGTAAGTGGGTCATAGCTTGCTCTCTACAACTTGAAAAACAGTTAGTTGGTTTGCCTTGACTGACCTTCATCAACCTTCATTCAACTGTATGTGATAGTTGTAGTGTAGACTACTAAGTTTTCTGGACAAGTGAAGAAAGCTGAAGAAGTTTTCTAGTGTTGCTCTTGAGAAGTGAACGATTTATAAAGTTTTTTTTACATTGATGAGTTTTTTAGAGTAATAATGAGCATTGTGCTTTTAAAATTCTTAACATTATGGTCATCATCCCTCATCTTCCTTCAAGCTTAAAAGAACAGAACCTCTAGACTACCAGGACAGACGGTCTAGAGATCTCCATAGATAGTACTCTTATTGTACATTAAAGCTTTTCATTTTATCCTACTTTTTACCTTAATTTTAACTTCAACCATTGTCAATAGGTAGGATTACAGGTCCTTGAATGATAACAGACGGTTTTACGTCTGAGCAAGTCAACCTGTCAAAATGTTAGTTATTATTATTATTATTATTATTATTATTAGACGTAGGCCATATAAATTAAATTCCTTTGGTGTTGCAAAACTGCTTTGGTCTAGATTCCTCTGGTGTACTTTTTCCGTTTGCCACAGTAATTTGTTACTCTCTGTCTAAAAGAAAAGGTAAAAATAACTACGCGTACAGGTTGATGTCCGTGCGGAACGATTAAATGTTTACATCACTTGTATCCTGACGAACTACTGAGACAACACAATCGTGAATTTTCAGCGGGAAGACAAGTGGTCAGCGGAAAAGCATGTCTCAGTGCGCAAGGACAGTTCGCCCCTCAACGCTGATTCCTTGAAGATAAACCATTTTGTCTTTTGTCTAAAACAAAAGAGCAATGAGCACGTCTCACCAACATCAAAACATTTAGACTGTTCGTTACTTTTAATTATAACGGAAAGCCAGTAAAATGGCGAATATTTTCCCGCTAAAATTGTTAGTCGTGGGTCCTCTAAGCCCTGTTGTCTTTGTTTTGAAAATAGCTTGCTTTAGACCGTGAGCCACAGCTAGCCGCCATTTTGAGCAAGGTTGTGCGATACTTTAAGAACGTAAGTTTACTTCGTAGCTGTCAGAAGCCTAGCCACAGAATTGTTAATCTTGTGGAGTTTTTGTTACTTCACTAGCTTGTTGGCCATACAGTTAAGAGATCGTGCTATTAATGTGGTGTTGTTGCAGAGGCTGTTTCTGCTGCTGCAATGGTCATGCATCGTCGGGCTACCTCAATGTTATGGAGGTAGTATCTTGCTCATTTGCAGTATGTTAGCTAGCTGAGGGCTCATCCCATCAATGTGAGGTTAGCCTGCACTGGTGGTCAAAAAGGCTTCACTGAGGTCAAGAAACAGTAAGATTGTTCTGAACCTTGCGATTTGCTGTCTAACACCATGAAATCGTTTGTTGGCAGACTGAAGCTGCTCATGCAATCCATTTGTGAGCAAATGATTCACTATGTGGTTTGCAACAGTGCTACAAACTTCGTAGTTTGCAACAAGTGCTACAAACTTCGTAGTTGCTGTACCAAATGTGCTTGTCTCCTGGCTGATTGCAAACTTTCTGTGTTCGAGTGTTTACTTTTGTTCTTTAATTTTGTCAATTGTCATTGTAGAAAAAGACTATAATCTGCCAAACTAGTAGGGGATTCATGTGGTGGTAATTATGTTTTCTTGCTAAGGATGCTGTCGAAGACCTTGAACAGTGCACAATGATGAGAATAATCATTAATTTTCAGATACGAGTTACATTTTTTGTGTCTGCATCTTCAAGGGACTATTCCAAAGCTGAGACAAACAAGATTAGAGATATATATACAGTATAGATTGGAGTTTCCTTTTTTTCGGGATTGGGGCCAGATAGGATGGTTGATATTGTTATTATCATATTTCGAAACAAAGTCATCACGTGTAATGATATAGACTCCCTAGGACATGCCCGGAATCAAAAACTGCTATTAGAGACAAGTAAAACGATTACCGAAAATATCTGAACGAGGACAAAGAAACAAAGACCTGTTCTATGTGAAGGATACGACCTTCAATAGGTTATTTTAACTAGGAAAAGGGAGCGAATATCCCTCCCCTTTTTGAAAATTTTTTTTTGACAAATGTTTAGACCAAAGCTACCATATCGAATGATTTCTTTGTAGAACAATGCTGTGCAATGACAACTGGGATTACTCTGCCCAACTTTCGAGCAAAGGTGTAGTTCTGTCCTTCAACTTTTACCACAGGCAGGAAAAAGTTTTTGAGCTGATTCTTTCTCTAGATATTACAAAGACGTATGTGTGCGACAATACATCTTCCTTTATGATAAAAGGCTGTGAGTGCCGCCGTGCCAGATCTTTGAAAAATCCCTTATGTTGGGAGAGTCTTTATGTTAGGAGATTGTATCGACGTTTGTTCCACTTTGTCTTGAAGTAACAGCGCTCCCCTGAACATCTAGTTACCGAGATTCTGAATGAGCGCCATCTAACACGTAATCGAATTCCACTAGGTTATGATCAAATATTGGACGAACTAATCGTTTTGCTAATACCTATTTCCAAAACATATTCCTCGAATGGAATATGCCTGACAATGAGATGAATCATTCCTTCTCCATTGCTGAGTTCAAGAACAAGCTGCTTTTCACTACAAGACCGATGGAAAATTCTTTATATAACATTAACCACATTGAAGGTGTTACAATTTTAACTAAACAACGAAGATCGCAAGTTTTTTGGCTAATAAACCGTATTGTCGGCAAAAGTGTCCTGTTTACCAACAGATTCCTTGGATAGGAGACTTCTCATTGCGATTCGAAAATCAAGTAAAAAAATGCCATTGTTTAGTGTTTCGCTGCTGTCAGCCCTATTAGTTTTTTGTCATCGTAAAGTTCTACCATCCATTCAAAAGGAATGTGTTCATACCGCACAAATGTTTGGTTA
This sequence comes from Chrysaora chesapeakei, assembly GCA_011763395.2. Classification (NCBI taxonomy): domain Eukaryota; kingdom Metazoa; phylum Cnidaria; class Scyphozoa; order Semaeostomeae; family Pelagiidae; genus Chrysaora; species Chrysaora chesapeakei. Next base: position 3,091 of record JAADKT020399967.1, read on the forward strand.
TTTATGATTTTTCGCTCCGTTATTGTCAGAAAATTACAGCAAGAATTATTTTAGAATCATTTGCAAGAGAAGATCTTTATTGAGTCTTTGCGCCCAATGTGGCCACCTCACACAATTTAAGAAAATCCACTGGTCTGCAGGAATTTATAAAAACAAAATGTTTGGATCTTGTTATTGCCTCCTAAAACCCACCAAAATGTTTGCTGATGCCATTTCCTTGATTTTATTAACTTTTTCTCGTTTTTTCTCACGTAATAATCCGATAAGAGAAGGATCATGCAAGGCCTACTTTTGTTTCAAATGCAGGCATTCCTCCATTTTGTTCTTTGTTTTTGAAAGTGACGTTTCCTTTCATTCTCCTATTTCCATATTTTAATTGCAAACAAACTTTAAAAGATCTTGAACGACACTCCAACCTCTGACTTGAAATATGAGAAAAGAACTTTGAAATATTTTTCATCTCAGCTGAATTTGGGGGAACATCATTGAAAGGCATTCAATTTTTTAAATTGTTTCTAAACTGGCCATCCTATGTGACGCATTCGCGATTTCATTGGTTTGTTTTGCAACCACGTTCTTTTCTTAGCTGCGGTGGCGCTCAACAGTAGTAAAAAACCTAATGGCCACTTTGAACAAATTTCCTGATTTAGGCCGTTTTCATCGTTCTTTGCTTGAATTGCTGTTTTGAGAAAATAAGTTGAAAGATCACATTGAAATTCTTGCGAGACATAAACAATAAAATGAGAAGTATTTCTATGGAGAGTGGAGGTTTGAGCGATTCTCTAGAGTTTGTATTAGTACTAATGTTTCAGAAGGTGGCCACTTTGGGCGCTAGGGCTCTATATCAAAACCAAAGTACGGTTCTGTGTATACAGAGTTGCAAAAAGTTATTCACCTTCCTCCAAACCTCAAATTTATATTATCAACCTAGAAGACGACATGAACATGTAATAGAAGTCTTCCCATATCACTTGTCTGTTTCAGCGCAAGTATGAGGGTGGCAACAAGGCTTTGATATCAGGGAAGGATTCATAATTGACTAAGCTTTGCTGTGTGGTAGGTACGCGATCCTTTTGAATGGATGGTAGAATGTCTCGAATGATACAAACTAACCAAGGTTTGCAGCTGCGAATCACTTGATAATGACATTTGTACATGATGTTCAAATTGCAACGAGACGTTGCCTATGCAAGACATTTTTAGATAAACAGAGCACTTTTGCGGAAACCTTCTAGCCGTTTTCAATAAGAATGGCTCTTATTTTGTCCAATTCAGAATCGAGGCGAGTTTTAGAGCGAATCATTAGTGTCCGATGAACTAGAGTGATGATGAGGTTAATTTTCGTCCGTTTTAGACTAAAGGAATACCAACGTATGTAGAGGCCGCTAAAGATTGGCTTCCTATATACACTGGTGAGAAATCCAGTAGCAGTGCTTTCAGCAGCACTTCTGTTAATAAAGCTTTTTTTGTTTCTGGCCAAAACCTTCCTCCAAACCAGGTGTGTAGGGTTTTTGCATCTGTGTGTGTATACAAAAGGAGTTTTTTTCACACCTGGTCTATTAACCACTTGGTCTTCCTGCTGCGTAGCGCAATGCCATCTGAGCGCTACTTTCTGATTGGTTCGATTGAGTATAAATTCCGCCGTTTTGAAGTGTATATCTACCTGTTTCTGACACTTATACCCTGAGGAGTGTTTGCATGCGTTGAACAGATGACTAACATTTTCTCCTGCACTACCAATTGTGCGACACAATGCGTTGCGATCTCCTAAGTCAACCCTCCAATTTTCCTGGTTTAGACAATTCACATTATGACACAAAAGCGTTCTGTACGTTGCTTCTGTTTGGTTATCCACTGTTGAATATGAATGCTTACAGAATAGTCTTGGAAGCCACAATATCCTTTATTTAAGAGACAAGACGGTTTGATTGCATGCAGCTAACGCCATATTTAGAATTTTTTACTGTTTTGTAGATTTTTTGTTTGTTCGTTTGTTCCTCGACCTTTCGTTTGTTTGTTGCTAGTGTGGCTATATAGTCGAAATTGTAAGTGGCAATGGTAGAGGGAAAATGATGACGTTGTCGTTTCCCTCTATGAATGGCATCGTATAAAGTAGTTATAACTTTGTTTTTTTTTTGCATTCTTCTCATTTTGTTTGTATATACAGTGGGACACGGGCACCCTTCTTTCGAACTAATAAAAGGATGTAAGGTTTTTCGAATATTTGGATGTCTCAAAAGTATACTTAAGTTATAGCAGCAGTGAAAAAAACATGAAGCTGAATATTGTGTAATTTTGAAGTAAACCGAGTCATTGGTTTCTTTGGCGTACAATATGGCATATAATATCGTTTCGTATCACTGTTTTTTGTTATTTTTTATATCTCGATTTTTAAAACAAAGTTTTTTTCACATCATAGCCAGTGGGGAATCTTACAAAATCATTGATATACTCATTGCTTGATCTAACATGTTCTATTTTCGATGAAGAATCTATTCAACTCGTAAAGGTATTTGTAGCTCTTTTTGATTTAACTATTGTTTTCATCTCTGGAATCAAAAGGAAATAAACATCTTAACTTCCAGAAACACTGAAATATTAGCCGATGGAATCAGAGATGAAGAATTACTTACTTATAAGGGAGGACGGGGACCCAATTACTTTCTTCAGACTTACTTTCTTCTCTGTTGGAAATTCCCCCTGTGAAAAAAGCTGCAGACACATCTTTGTAATAGCAAATGTTAAACTTGTGGGACAAAGGCTGAACATATCTCATTAGGTAGATAGGTTGTAAGTAGTCTTTTAGTACTTCAGTATCAAATGAACATTGCAGCGATGCCGTGCTCGGTTGCATTTCTTGTAATTTATCTTTTCTTTCAGAGGATGATTTGAATATTGTCCTTTGTTATTAAAAAATTCCACGAAAAAGAAATAATCATTACTTTGCGTATTGGAATATTGAACCGTCTGCTTAATTTTGTTATTTTCAGCTGTAAAACTTTTCGCTTTTGCTATCGGATGGTAAATAATTGAAGTGTAGCTTTACTATACTGTATCACATAAGTAACATCAGTTTCTGACAGGAAGGAAATGTAGCTTTATTTCAACAGAAGATTAGAACATTACCCGTTTCCCAGAAATTACAGCAGGCTCTTTTAATACAGCCCTTTTAACTCAAAATATTGTATACGTTTGAGGCCAAATTGACGCAGCGGAATTACCCCTAAAGTATTCAAAATAACATATTTTCACCTCCGTTACCGTCTGCTGTAGACTAACTCTGTCTCGAAGTTCTATACTCTCTTGAATCGATTGTATATCCTATGCCTCTGATTGCAATAGAGCTTGTCGTACACTGCAAAACCCATCGTCCATAAATTTTGGGGCAAATGACCCTAAATCACAATTTTCCCTATTTTAACACTTCATTGTCCCTTATTTGTCCCTAAACTTTGTGGATAAATTATTTTATTAATGATTTAGTGTCAGCTCTATATCTCGTCCCTAAATCTACCCTATTCCAGATTAACATTGTCCCTAAATTATCACGAATTTTTCTGACCCCAAATTTATTTTACAATTTCTTTTGGAAATTTGTCCCTAATTTGTCCCTAATATTTGAATTTCGTAGAATTCAATAGATAAAAGCGCGCAAAATTAAATTTTCAAACCGTCAACATCTGAGTAAATAATTTGGGAAGGCAGAAGAACAGTGATGCAGCTAGGTCTGTGTGTCAAGGGAAAAGAGAAAGGTCTTTTGGTGAACAACGTTCTGTTCAGATTCCGCGATCAGAAACCGGTAAGTAAAATTTCTAAGTCCATTCCTTAAAAACTTCAAGTTAGAACTCCCGGCCTTCCAAGCAAGCAATTTAATTTTTGTTTTGAAATCTTAATGTCGAACTTGGTCAACTTGACTTTAAGTTTCGAAGTTCATCATCTTCAATGCGGATAACAACATTTTTTACTTCTGCTTTCATCTAGAGCATATCTAAAATCGTTGTTATTTAGTTTGGGAGAAGTCATTAAAGGAAAGCATTCCAGAGCTGAAGGGAATTAAAAAAACCTGAGAGTTCTTGGTACCCCTTACATCAAAACTAACAAAAGCATTGCATTTTCCAGATTTTAATAAATACTTCTTAAATGAATGCTTCCGAAAAGTAGAAGGCATAATGCGAACTACAGTATCAAAGTTTATTATTTTACATTTTTAGATTTACTTGATTTGTAAATGGAGGAACATCACCTGAACGAAGAGAAGAAATCATTGTCATTTTCGACTCGACACACCTATTGCGATGTTGAATGCTGTAGTTGGAAAGGATGAAGAGAGAAAAGGCGGTGGTGGTGGTTGGTCAAAATCTGAGCAGACAAAGACAGTTAAACAGTATAAAATTTATTCTGCTGACACTGCACGATTTTGATTGGTTTTTATAGATTGATATAAGTTAATTTAAACTCAACTGAAGTAATAGCTTTGATGTAAGTGAGACTTTGAATTTTTTGGCTACATTCAGCAGGACAGTGTTATTGTTCACGCATAAAAGAACTATCATTGTGAAGTTATTATGAATTACAACTGATACATAAATGGTAATAATTACTCCAAATCTCTTGTGGCATTTCTTTAACAATAGGCAATATACAATGGCCCTAAATTTAGGGTTAGTTTAGGGACAATTTTGGGACAATCAGGATTTCAATACAGTGGAAAAGTAACCTGAGAATTTTGGGACGAATTATGGTCGTTTTATGGACAATTTATGGACAATTTAGGGTCAATTTATGGTCTAATTGATTATTGGTGTAATTTTTGTCGTAATTGTAATTGTCATTGTAGATTTTGTACCATATCTGACGTCGGTGTAACCCTTGAATTTGGCATTTTAAGGTGTTTTTGTTCTATAGTCAGCTACAATTACGAAATTCTTGTTATTGTTGTGTTACTTTTTCTTGGCTTTGTTTATACCAGATCGAATCCCAAAATGGTTTGAAGGACCTTGTATTTTGAAGATACCTTGGTTGTTGCGATTTCATTTGAAGTGAAGCTGCTTTCAAATCTTCTATGAAAGAAAGTAGAAAATTATGTTACAAACACGTTATGTAATGCAAAAATATCTTTTTGATAGAATGAAAGCAAAATGACATTTTAAGGGTTGTCTTCTTTCATGTCAGAAATAAGGTCTCAAATTTTCAGATATTCTCGATTTTACCTGGCAGAAGAATATGTTCTCCTCCTCGTTGCCCTTTGTTTTCAATTTTCTTTGCTTCTTTCAAATATGGCAGCATATAAACAAACTCAGCTATTTTGAATTGTTTTAATTCAATCTCTGTAACGAATCAAACGCTTACATGCACTGACTAAAGGCTTCTGATTTTCTAACACAGATCTATCCGGTGGCAAGAGAGGTTTTGAGCATGCCAGGTCTGAGTGGAGAGATAATATCTCGGGTAAATATATTATAATTTCAGTGTAATTTCCAATTTATTTAATCTTATAAAAAATCAAACATTGGTTGTCATGTTTTCTTTGCCTTGCCTTTTAGCGGGCTGCATCCTTCCTGGAACTGTTGCTAAGCTCTGCAAAACGAAGGCAAGCAAAGTTACTTTCTACAATATTTATATACCACAGAATGAAAGTTAAAGCTTTTTTGCTCTCTTAATGAAGCAATACTGATTGAAGATTTGAAATTTCAAAGAAGGAAATTGTCCTTGTAGTTCATACTGGAACATCTTCATAAACTTTGTTTATCCAAAATACATCTAAAAGATAAAGAAACCAAAGTACACATTCAAGCTCTAAACTTAACAATATACATTAAATTATATTCCAATAATATTCCAAAAATTTTTCAAAAGAAAACAAAAACTTTTCAAAAGGCGTTTTTCATTTACTTATTTGTCTCACACTCATATCTCTTCATACTAGTAAGATATATTTCAGAACAATTGATTTTGCAGATTTCCATATGACATGTGCCCACTTTTGGATATTCTTGCCGTCGTGGTAAATGATAGAGACTCTGCATTATATGTGAGTTGTTTTCTTTTCCAATCAATCATTGTTACTACATTGGCTTGATGCTGCAATCAATCATTGTTACTATATTGGAATTGCCTGAACAATAATGTTTTTAAGGAAGGGGGAAGATTCAAAACAAGTCAACCCTGTAAAGAATATCAAGTACTTGACGGCGTGCATCAGAGCTCCAATTTCATATTTAAATGATTTTAAACTGCATATTCGTTGCACAAATCTTACCCGGCGTTCTCCTACCATAAAATGTTAATGTTTATTTTTTCCAAAGGTTTTTGAGTATCTGAAAAATTTGAATTCAATGACGGAGCTTTTCAGCAATAATAGCCTTGATGAAATTGAAGCAACGGATGATCCAAATATTTGGAAGAGATCTCTTGATAGAATATGCATATCATCAACTACAGGTATGTTACAAGACTGGTCAGTATTATGCATTTTTTTACATTTAATAGATTTACCCATCGGGATCTCAACCTGCCAAGATGAATGGGCTCCCTAAGATGTGTAAGGCTCGCGCTTCCAACTCTCCAACCTTTTTCGCCCAACTGTCTCATCTGGAACCTTTAACAACAATTTTGCTAAATATTTGTGTTCTCTTTTAGACCCTTTTTTGGCTAATCAATTAATTCGCCGGAAAATATTTTTGAGACAGTTTTTCGAGCTCGATTCATGATAACCGTGATTTGGGGGCGTCGATTATTTGAAATACTTGAAAGGTTTCTAGAAGAGCCTGTGCGTGCTGTGATTGGAGGATTACGGATGACTGGATGTAACGCGTCATTACGGTTGATTTGTTAAAGAAACGATTCGACAAGCCTAGTGTGATTCAACATGCCCTCATAAATCAGCTGATCAACTTGCCTCCGATTTTCAATAAGAATAACGTTAGCAGAATCCGTGGTTTCCGGGATCAGATCGAGGCTGATTTGCGTGGGCTTGAAGCCATGTCTGTTGTCAAGCTAACCTATTCTAAGATCGTTGTTCCAGTGTGCATTCAAGTTCATGTCTTTCTCTATGGCTCCCAGTATTGTTTCAACATCATTACAGCATATCTGAGACTCAACTCTGAATTACTCGCTCACGTGATTTTTATCTTGTTGGAATTTCAGCTTCCATATTTCTGACCATGCTGCCAACTCATCTATATCATTTGCAAGCGATTTCGTTGACCTTCTGTTTTTGCGTCACAAAATAGTGTGGTGTCATCCGCAAAGAGAAGGATAATATTTTCACAACATCTGGCAAATCTTTGATGTAAATCAGAAGCAGAAGAGGTACCAGAACGCTGCCCTGAGGCACCTCACTAGTAACATCTGCCCGTTCAGACTCTCTACCGTTGACAACCACCTTTTTGCTTTCTGTCATTGAGATAAAAATTCATAAACTCTTCCTTGTATTCCATAGACCCTCGGCTCTTTTATCAGCCTTTTATGAGGCATCGTGTTTTCATAAATCGAAATAAAGAACATCCATTTGAAGAACATCAATTACAGTAGTCTGTTTGAAATTACATGATCAAAAACATTTTTTTCAAATATGTACAATAGGAAGGATGGAAACGGCATACGCAACATAAATGGAAAGCCTACCATAAAATTATGCTTTTGTCTATTTGTTTAAATCCATGTTAAAAATTTAAATGTTGGCTAAGAATTTGCTTAAGCGCCTAAATTTCCCTTTAATTCAACATGAATTTTTCTGCACTTATTTAGAGAAAAGAATTGTCACGTATAGCTACATAGTATGTCAAATTTCTGACTCATTTTGTAGCTAATTTCTCGAAAAAATTTCTACTTCAGAATTTAGACTCTATAGACTAATCTTCAACTCAGAATAATTAAGGCAGCTGAGTGGTATCTTGTCTTTCCAAGGCTAAAGTGGCACTAATGTTCACCGGCATCGCGGGTGTCAAGGTAAAAAGTTCAACCGCATCGCGGGCGTCAAATTAAAATGCTAGTCTACTTGTAATGGTAAACGCGTACAGTAAGTGAACCCATAAAGGGAATTAGATTTGAGAAAAAATAGGAACATCGTGAGGGACATAATAATACCATTTGTAGGAGCAGACCCTGGGAGAAATCAATTTCTCTCCAGGGAACCTAAATATTCATTCCATAGCATAGCTGTTGTCATTTTCATCATTATCATCATCATTGCCATTATCATTATTTTCATGAGCTCTGAACTTTTATTTTTCCTGTGAGCAGACAGGAACAAAATGAACCCCGAAGGAAATGAAGAGACGTGATCGTGAACAAAGGAAATTGTACAACTGATATTTTAGTGCTAGTATTTATACTTAATGACCAAGAAATTTTCAAGATTCCTTACATTTAGAATACAGACAATTTAGTCTGAAAAACAGTTTAGTAGGTGAAAGGCAAAAACAGGCAAGCGATTCTCCCTTAGTTTTAAACTTTTTAGACTCTTATGAAATAGAAAAATTTTAAATTTAAATCAACAAGCAATATACCAACCTATTCATGTTCATTTTCAAAGCCAAAATAATTCAGAACTTTCACACACCAAAAAAAGGAACTGGATCGAATAAAGAAAATAAGCATGTTTCTAGGTGGCCCAGGGGAAAAGCCTTTTCGGTTGAATCGTTTATAAGGCTCTGTACTGGGAGCAGAACAGTAGTCCACCCAATCTGCATTTAAGCATATTAGTAATATGAGATCTGGCAGTTTGCCAGCAAAAAGACAAAAATATCAGCAAGCACAAACAAAAGCGTCAGCCACTGAGATCAAAACTTTTCCAGACCTAGAAAAAGTCGAATTTTTAGCATATTAAAATCAAGGAATGTGCATTTGACCATATGTTTCATTTGCTATTTCCAGGTACCGATAGCATCCTTCTTCCGCGTTGGGCGAAAGGCATGCTCAGTAAATCGGATGGTTAGTTGAACAAGCCTTATTTGCTAAATTTTCTATCCTTGCACTGTTTGAATTGACATTGTTTAGCGTCTTATGTTCACCAACAGTATTTGAGCGTAAAAGCTGTCTTGATGTTATAAATTTGTTTTTGAAGAATGATTCCTCTTCTATTCAGGATATCTCAATCGGCTCATTGTCTGGCAGTTCGATTACTCTGGTTGGAATTACCTGTCGTTGGAACTTGATAAATACATCTTTAATTTTTGTCATAACGGTAATTCCACTTTTTTTGTCAAAATCGTTGATCCTAAATTTTTTCCAAAGTGAAAAAGTTATTAACCTTTATTCCCACAAGGTCGATTTATGCTGAACTTCAGTGTTTATTCCAATGATAATTACGTTGTTTTTTAATATAATGTTTTACTAAGTTTTAACATCATGTTCTTAAGTTTCTGATGAGGAATTTTCTTTGCTGTAAAGATAATTCACGGAAAATTTTTTTAGTCAATCTTAAGGTAATCTTATGTAAAACAAGAGTAATGCATTTTTCATCAACAACCATTTAAGATTCACTTCAGTTTCAGTTTGATTTGCCTTCAATGCAGGTAGGCCTGCTTTGAAATTCAAGTAACTTTGGAATGAATATATATTACGTTCCCGATTCTTATTATCCAATCGAAAATGACTCAAACTCATAATTATCTTGAAGAAATCCTGATAATATTATTCTAGAGCAGTCCTACTATCCACAGCCTACGAAATTACAGAAACTGACTGAATGCGAATCTTCTGATAAGATTATTGATGAAGAATGCGCCCCACAACAGTGCTATCGCTCCTATTTAGCGTAAATTGTCAGCCTCCTTCCAGAAATCTCATTACAAAAAAAATTGACCATCTTTTAAACAAAATTCTGCGATGAGCAATTAAAATGAATAATAACTATGACTTTTAGCAACTTCATGCGTACAGCTCGAAGAAACTTGTTAAGAGTGTTATCCGATCATTAGCCGATCATTCTGCGATCAAATAAAAAAATGTAAAGTAAATTTGAAGAAAATTTTATCTGATGCTGGTCATTTAAACTGGTCTTTGGGTATGTTAAGGCTATGTATCGGGTTGATCACCGCTGTCTTATTTATTTAATAGGGAGTTTGGAGAAAAACGAAGAAGACGCTGAATCGCGCTTGATTAGCATTATTCGGTTATTGAAAGCTATCATTGAAAAGGATTGGTCTTTTGCAGAGTATCTAGAGCCAATGATTACTTGCCTGTTTGCTGCGATTCAACGGTTTGTCAAAATATGAAATCACTACATTGCTCATGTACCCAAAACCAATTAATCATTCAAACGAGTTCAGCTTAATATAAAGAAAGCACATATTGTTCTTTATACTAATCTGTCGCCTCCCTTTTACGACGATATAAAAATTTGTTTACGGCGGCATTACAAATAATACATAAGGTGGCGTAACAAATAATTCAGTTACCTTCCTTTTGCCCCTTTGCTTGCTCTGTTTTTGTGCTATTGTAAGTATTAAACTTTAACACTTCATACGCCGAAGTTATGCCGCAGTAAATTTAATTCAGTTGTAAACCTTTATCTTGGCCCTTGCTCCGGTACACCTACGGCAATAGATTCATCGATCGAAGTTAAATCAGTTGAAGGTGCAGTTAAGGCATTTTATGCGGCAGAGCTGCTAAGTTATCGCGCAGTTGAGGTGCAGTTAGAATTAACTACGGTATTGGTTTCATACGTCTCAGTGATGCCATATATAATGGACACTTTGAAATTTTTCATAGCTCGGTTTTAATTCGCTGTGGTATAGCTTCGACGCATGAACTAGACCTGAGTATTTCATATCTGACAATTGAATACCTTTGCTACCAACAGGTTTTCTGCTTTATGTTCTCCACCGATGGAAATCATAGCGGAGTGTTTGAGCACTCTTACCATTGTTGCGACCCATGCTCCCAGTGAGGTCAGTTGAAATCATTGTTAGAACAGACATAACATATTCAACTCTGCTTACAATATAATCTGTTTGGTTCTTCTCCTTTATTATGCATGCAAAATGGATGCGTGGTTTTTTGTTTCCTTAGTGTAGCTAAGAAATATGTTTGCTTGGTTTATTTTATTGATTTTGAAGGTTTTGAAAGGGCTTATTTGAAAGATGGCTTTATGGGAACAATAATGTCCTTTAAAGTGTATAAAGACGGATACCACAAAGGTTATAAAAGTTCATAATTAGAAGGGAAATTTTAACCCAAACAGTAAAAGTAA
>JAADKT020401078.1:0-14277 GCA_011763395.2 Chrysaora chesapeakei
GCTCCATACTAGGTCCATTGATTATTACACGGTTACCTCAAGGCTCCATACTAAGTCCATTGATTATTACATAGTTATCTCAAGGCTCCATACAAGGTCCACTGATTATTACATGGTTACCTCAAGGCTCCACGCCTGGTCTTTTGATTATTTCCTTCCGTTTGGTGGAGATTTCTCAGCAGGTAGTGGAGGAGTCAGTGGCAGACCATATCCATTATTTGCTACTTTTCCGATAGCTTCGACTTGAAAGCCAATGTCGTTTAGGTGCTTGTGATCGAGGATGAGCCGACCATCAAAGGCAAATGCTGGTTTTAACATACTCTGGTAAATATGGGTGTAATCTAAGTCCTAGAAAAAATATAAAAGCTTTAGCCCCCTGACATATGCACGTAACAATCGATAAACAGGATGAAAATGAAATATCAGCAGGAGGTAAAGTTATTTCATCATAAACACCATCAACCACCCCGGAAGATGAATACACCTCATTGATAAATAATGCAAAATCAAAAGGTTCCAGGAGGTTAAAAAGGATTATTTCATCAGCAAAGTTGCACCCCCTGGATTATCCACGAGACCTATTGAATAAAAGTATGACATGGCACATTTCTGGGGGGTAAAGTATTCATTACTCACCTTGAATTCATCCCATTCCGTACAAACAACAAGAGCGTGGCTATTCTCTAATGCTCTATATGGGTCGTCGACAACAGTGACCAATCTATGAACTGAAAAATGGAAAACCGATAATACTGTAGTTAGCAATTGGGGGGTATTGATGGAGAGAACAGTAAAGCTCCAAAGTTTCTTGATGGGTGCTTATTCTAGGGAGGTAATATTGGGGGCTTATAAAAAGTTTTCATTGAATTCTCTTAATTTCTCTTTCATTTTCAATTAAGAATTCGCCGATAGAAAGGTTGCCATTGTCAAAATTTGAGAGAATGGACAAGAACATAACACACAAAAGGAGGGGGTTCATTCGATGGTTGGACTTATTAACAATTCTTAGTCCTAAGATGGGGGTTTATATGACGGGGTGGTCCCAAGGTAAAAGCTTATACGAATGGGAGTGATCCCAGATAGGGGCATATACAAGGGAGTGGTCCGAAAGTATGGGCTTATACAAGGGGGTAGTCCAAGGGCAGGGGCTTATTTGAGGAGGGTTATCACAGATTAGGAGCATATACGAGGGAGGGGTATATGAGGAGATACAAACTCGAAGATTTGTGATGAGCTTGCTTCAAATCTTTGTTACCAAAGAGGGCTTAAAATAAAGGAGAGGTTTGAATAGAGATGAGGTCTTTGTAGGGAGGTGGTTAGAGGCAAAAACGAGGGGGTGGTCGCTAGAGAAAAGGTCCAAATAGAGACGAGGTCTTTATAGGGAGGTGGGGTTAACTGAAGGGGGCTAGATAAAGCTTCAAAGGTAATTTGGAAATGAACTGACCTCTTTCTGGATCGAGATTCAGAACAGGGTCGGTAAGCTCCCTGGAAAATAAAGTCTTTTTTCACATATTATATCTAATTTAAATCATAAAGGGTACAATGCATAAAAAACATGAAATTTAGAAATGTGAAAAAGCTAAAAACAAAAAGAAATAAAAAACAAGGAAGATATTTACAAGAATATTTGTGACTTGCTGACTTTTGGATCGTAAATTGAAACCTTGGCACCTTCTTCGATCAGATACTTACAAATGTATATGCTTGGAGACTCTCTAAAAGCGAAAATAAAATATATAAACGAATAACTAGACAAATACATTAGGATGAACAATAACACAACTGCAAGGCCCTGGCAAAACGATGGAACATTGTTGGTCAATGATGTGAAATTTGCTCCAAAGTAAAATGTTTACCGTTTAGCCAAGTCGCAAAACATTGCTCGTCAAACATTTTTAGATTGCATAGATTATTTGATCCTCTCCATATACGGGCATCTTGAGTAAGAGAAGACTCCCCGCGAGCAATGAACTAGATCGCAGTTGCTTCAAGAGAGAAGACTGCTTCAAATTCACGGTATATTGAAGTAAATATGACACATTAAGGATCCAAGTTCCACCTCATTTACCCATGAAGGCACCAATCACGTAATTTCCTTTTTGTTAGCTACTTTCATTTTTTTCTGCTGATATTTTCAACATTATTGTCGCAGATTTCTTTCCTCCCTTTTTCTTCCATTATTTGTGAATTCAAAGCACGATTCGCTGCACTGCCTCTCTTCAAGCAAATGCATGTGGCATTACTGCATGCGGAGAATATTCCCTTACTCAAGTTATCCACCATCTTCCGGGAATATTTCGAGTAGTCCCAGACCTCTTTGTAAAGGTCTATAGTTATTCAAAGATCGCAGTAACTCAAGACTTAGAAGTGAGTTCTTTACTCAAAGAATCGTGAATAGTTGGAATAGTCTATCTCAGGAAGTAGTGAATGTGAAATCAATGAAAGAATTTGAAAAACTATATGACTTAAATAATAAAAGCATACTTTATGACTGTGTTTTCGATTAGACTCTCAGGGCTTTATAGGCTAAATGCCTTTTACCCCTTACTCGTTTTATTATTATAGCAAAAAATAAAGACAATAAGATTAACCTTGAATCTCCAGTGTCTTTTTTGAATGCAAAACCAAGCAATCCAATTTTTTTATCAGTCACTGTATTAAAAAGACAATTGATGATTCTATTGGCAAATCGTCGACGTTGGTGTTCATTCATGGCTATTACTTGATACCAATACGAGGCTACAGACGTCAAATTCAAAGCCTCGCACAGGTAGACCAAATTGAGGACATCCTTCTGGAAACAGCTGCCACCGAATCCTAGAAAATTGACACGAGAACGTAGCTATAGAATCGTAAACGTGAAATAATTTTTTCACAGCCACAGAATGAGTTTACTTGGACTAAGGTCCAAGCCAAACGTTCGATCATTGCTTGTCAGGCATTTCAACGTTACTACTTAAGCAAAATGTCTTACTGTTTGGCCGTGTCGTAAAACATTGCTTGCCAAACATTTTTTGCTTGCGCCAAGAAGAAAGTTTCAAAAACATAACAAGCAAACAATGATTCTACAGAACAGACAAACAAACAAACAGTATTTCTACAGAATTACAATAGTTCTTTATCGAAGTAGAAAACAAAGAGCCAAGAAAGTGAGCAAGAACCGAAAACCAAGGACCGAACTGACGAGAACCAAACCGAGAACCAACAATCTCGTTAACTAACGATAACCGAAAAGCAAGAAATTCGACTTACCTATGCTAGCTCGAAGAAACTTATTTCCAATCCTCGTATCCATGCCAATAGCATGCGCAACCTCGGTCACATCTGCGCCTGTAGCCTCGCATATGGCACTCATGGCATTTATACTTGAAATTCTTTGTGCAAGGAATGCATTGGCGGCCTATTTCAAAAGAAAAAGAAATTTTTAAAACTCATTTCAGCAAAAAGAACTAAATTCGATTAGTATCAGGCGAAAAACCTTTTTTTAAGTATGCTCGACAGTATTTAATCTAAACCTCAAATATTCACGATTCAACAATGAAAAATCTCTCTCCCTTATCATCACTCTTCGCCATCAACATTAACAATTTACCCTAAGCCTATCTATCAAACAAAAATGTTTGATTATTTGGCCAGAGCCCTATGTATGCTATTATTGGTATTATCACAGATTTAATAGTAGCATCAAAAATAAAACAAAATCATGCTCACAAGCTTTGATAATTCTGATGACCAAGTGTTCATTTTGATGATTTTGTCATGTGGGACCCAGTGTTGATAAACCCAGGCCAAAGCTTCGATTGCCAATAAACCTTCTTTTGTTTGTTCTCCTCCTACAGAAATAAATAAAGATATCAAGTCTCAAGGTCTGGCTAAACTATGAGACATATCACGCGCGACAATGATGTCCCCTCGGTGTCTCCCAGTGTAGCCACCTCGGAAACTTTGTAGCGTGCGACAAAATGTGTACCAAGAGAAACGCAAAAGTTTCTGGGAGAAAACAGAAACATTGCTTGCGTCCGCGACATGCAAATGACTTTGGGGACATGTTGCTCGCATGTTACTCGCATGTTTAGCCACCCTGGGAGACACGCCGAATGTAGTGTCACGCGTGACATGTCTCCTAGTTAAGCCATAGCTTCAGAAAATAGATCAAGGTTTTAGCTGCAATAATGTATCACTTAGAATTTGGCAAAGATGGATATAATTCAAAGACTGACCAATCAAAACTCTGTCCGGATGTAAAAGATCATTGACGGCCGTCCCTTCCGCGAGAAACTCCGGATTTGATAGAACCTATTGAAATGAAAGAAACCAATCAATTGCATTAAGTGATCCAGAAAATAATCAAATTACCAATCATTCAACCTCATCAGTCAAACAGTCAATCACTCAATGGTGTAATCACTCACACAATGGTTCACTTCAGTCAAGTGATCAATGACCAAGCTTGATCATTAATTAACAGCACAATGAATTACGACATACATAGATAAAGGGTCAATAGATCACTAAATCACCCAATCATTCACTTACTCGATCATTGAATCAATAAATCACTGAATCACTCAATTGTTCTATCAGCAATCAAGTAACCACTCACTAATTCACTCAATCACAGAATCCATTAATCACTCAGTTAAAAAATCAATCAATCAAGCAATCACAGAATCATTAATCACTCAATCATAAGTCAAGCTGAATTATTTAATCACTTAATCAATGATTTTTGAAAAAAGAACAAAGTAATCATAAAACGTACTTGAATTGAAACACCATCCTTATGATTTGCACTCAGGATCTTGCTGATACTGTATTGATAAGAAAACACATGATCTATAAGACAGATTAGATTTTTCAATATCCTCAAGATCTCACAACTCAGGGGGAGGAATTCTCGGTCAGGAATCGTATGAAGTCCAAACATACCATCAGAGATATAGGGATTATCATGGATCTATCTATATAGACTATTGTTCTACTAATTTCATACCTCTCTGCAGCCTTGACTGGCACAGTGCTTTTTTCTACAACAATTTTATTTCCTTCTGCAACTTTTGCAATATTCCGGGATGCTGCCTCAATGAATCTCAAATCTGGAGCTCTCCCCTGGAAAACAAAAAGTAGCTTAAGTGTAACAATGAATTGAAAGATGACATCATCTATCGTTTGAGCTTTAAACGGTAATGCTGCTGGCTGCATTAATGTCTCCTATTCACAGCATCCTGCCACCAAACAACTTAGGAAATCTTTAAAATTATACAGTAGCAAAATAAAGGCATAAAAGGATGACAATCACAAGGGTGACAGAAGCAAGGAGGAGCCACCCTTGCCCTATAAAAATTGCCAAATTCTTTTATTTTCCTTTTGTTTTGTCCCACAATTTGCTCCTGCCCCTTTCAGTCTGTGTTTCTTCCAGCCCCCCTGGTCATTCATGTACCTACCTTGCCAAGTCCATAGGTTTTTGTTGGTGTATTAACCTAATAAGAAGAAAGGATCAAGTATTAGTGGTCAATGTGATCCGAAACTTGAGAACTAGAAAAAACCTAAAATTTTATATAATTTTCTAATCGACGACTGAATAAACAAGAAACTTACAGAAATAAAAATAAGATCAGCTTCTTTGATTGCAGTGTCAATATCAGTTGAGAAAAACAAATTTTTTCTGCGAGTTTCTTTCACAAGTTCAAATAAACCTGGCTACAATGAAAATAAAATTTCTGAATTAGAAATCCCTGAGTAAACAAACTGGAACAAAGGTCTTAAGTCATGATGGAATAACATTGTAGTTAATTTTTATAGTATCGATTAAGAATAAGAGTTATAGGTCAGGGAGCCATTCAATGAAAGAGTGGTGCTACTGCACCACCAGGGTAAGCTGGGGGCAGGGTGCCCCTTCACTTTTCTCAACGTCTCTAGTTCTTCTAAATTTGATGAGAACAATTTTAGAGGCAACTAAAATGTGAGCGATTTTGAGGAATTTCAATAAGACAAATCGTAATTCTAGCAAATGAAAGCCCCCCAGAACCCCCCCAAAATGGGTAAGAAAGCAGCATAGGGGTCCCTATTAGACTAGTTGTAGTAGTTACCTGTATTATTTTGTGGAACCTAGTAGCCCTATTTATTTTGTGAAGCTGTGCTCGATACTTACCTCATAAATTGGCAAATTATCAGAATTCCATGCATCGATCCTCTCCTGGCTTAGATCAACGACAGTTACTTGAATATTAGGACATTTTCGTGCTATTACACAACACGTAGGCCCACCGACATAGCCAGCTCCGATGCAAGTTATTTTATTAATCGAAATCATATTTTAAAATTTCGAGTTTTCTTTAGTTGGGGAAAGATAAGAGATGATTTATTATAAAGAGACGAATTCTCTAAGGCAAAGCATGTTCCTTTGACGACTCAACAAAAGAGACAAGGTAGTACCTGCTTGCTTTATTTGAACACCTCAGCGGAAGCGAGTTGGCTGCCATTATGCCTTCTTTATTGTTGTTGTTGTGGTTGCTGTGTGTGATTGCTGTTGTTGTTGTTGTTCTGAAAAACATAATAATCATAATCATAATCATTCTCAAAATGATAAAAGTCATGATTGTAATAAAGTAAGGATCTATACACACAGAAGAGCGAACCAAAATTCTCTAGCGAACACGACATTAAAAACTTTCAATTTCTAATAGCAATTACAAAAACCCAAAGCAATATACAGCACACCCTTTTTTCCAAAGTTTTTTCACGAGTGGCATACACTTTTTTGAATAAGCAACTGGACTCTTGGTTTCCACTGAGTTATATGGAAATTGCGGGTTTTAACCCTGGTTATTATCCCTGACTTTATCAGTTATAGCCTCGATTTTCTTTTAAAGTTTAAACTGTATTTATCCGAAAAAGCGCTAAAAACCTAAAAACTTTCTAAAGACTTGCTAAACAACGACTGGTTTACTGGCGCCTTTGCTAATCATTTGGCCTCAAACCTATTACGTTGCCCCCCCCCTCCCTAAGGTCTCTGGAGGGATCACAAAAATTATTGAAACATCACTTTCAATTTGTTATGTATAAAAATCAGCAAATATAAATGGCGATGCGTTAAGGTAGAACTGTGGAACTAGAAGCTTGTGCAACAAAATACGACAAATAAAAAAGGTTTAACTAAGCGTTCGAAGTATTGTCCTATAGCGAATAGTCTATTACGTCATTAATACGTCATGCATGAGATACGATTACGTGCTGATAACGTAAATTTTATGAATTAGTTACAATTCATCACGTTGACTCGTTGTAGCCTCCTTTTCATTTATTTCACTTCCAGCCTCTTCATTTCTCTCATTGGGTTGTTGTTTCTGCTCTTCATCGTCTTCATCATCAGCTTCAACGCTGCCGTCATCGTCATTATCGTTGCCATCATCGTCATTTTCTTCATGTTCGTCTCCAATTTTATCACCAAACATTGCTTTGTCCTCTTTCAATTGGTTCATGTAATAATCCCCTAAACGAAACAAATCGTGACCAGGGTTAAAAAACTTGCCCATAAGATCCTCCGTCAGTTAGGAACAATTAGGGCTGAATTTACATATTTGACGGCCATAAAACAGGGCCATTTCATTCTAATTTCTCAATTAGGTCACAAGACTCAGATCAAGGTATACCCCTCCCCCGATCAAAAACAACCACCCACCCACAATTTGGTAAAGGACAGCATTTACTGTATAAGCCTGATTGTACAGAAAATTACTGAAAATTGCTTGTCAAACAATGTTTCATGACGTGGACAAACGTTCAAGTATTGCTTGACAAGGATAAGAAAGTTAAAGATGTTTGAAGAGCAATGTTTTTGACGTGTTCAAATGTTAAAACATTGCTTGATAAACAAATGTCAAATGTTTGATAAACATTGTTCGATTGTTTAGCCAAAGGCCTAAATTTTAATGCCTATGACTGCAAAGAAAACTTCTTGACAATGTCAACGTCGACTAAATGAAGTAGAGCAGAAAAATCTTCATCGATTTGCAAGCTGATGATTCCACGTTACAAACAATGATAAATAAGCCCCGAAACGTAAACAAAAATAAAAACATAAACAAACCTGATGGGTCGTCTCTCCTTCGCTTGTTAAACAGCTTGAAAACCTTCTCAGCATTTTGTTTCAAATTATCGTACGTAATTTCTTGACCATTGTTTGTTGGTTCAAACATTGCGAACAGTTCTCTTGCTATCTTTTCAGAGCCTCCATGTTTCTAAGGCCAAATTGAAAAAATACTACGTTTGTTTCAAGAATTTAAGAATGCTTGTCAAGGAATGTTTGTGACGTGGTCAAATATTCAAACATTGTTTGTCAAGCAGAATGTTTCAGTGTTTGGCAATGTCATCAAATATTAAAATGTTTCTGAACCTTTTAAAATACATCTTGCAATAGATTCTGCTTACTTATGCTTGTCAAGCAATGTTTCGTGATGTGGTCAAACCATCAAACATTGTTTCTCGAGCAAAATGTTTCAGTGTTTGGCCACGTCATCAAACATTAAAATGTTTCTGACCTTTCTTAAAAGCATCGTGCAAAGAATCTGCTTACTTATGCTTGTCAAGCAATGTTTTGTGACGTGGTCAAACCATCAAACATTGTTTCTCAAGCAAAATGTTTCAGTATTGGCCACGTCATCAAACATTAAAATGTTTCTGACCTTTCTTAAAAGCATCGTGCAAAGAATTTTGCTTACTTATGTTTGTTAAGCAATGTTTTGTGACGTGGTCAAACAATCAAACATTGTTTGTCAAGCAAAATGTTTCAGCGTTTGGCCACGTCATCCAACATTTAAATGTTTCTGAACCTTTTAAAATACATTGCGCAACAAATTTTGCTTACTTGTGCTTGTTAAGGAATGTTTGTGACATGATCAAACATTCAAACACTTGATAACAACTTCTAAATCTTTGACAAGAAATATTTGATCGTTTGTCAAGGGCCTAACTTCACCTACCATCCAAACTTTCACGAACTGCTCAATTCGCACAACATTAGCTTTTGCATCCAACGCTTTTGTGAACATTTTCTTGACATGCTCAGGTTCAAACATATAATACTCATAATAATCAGTGTTTGCGGGGTCTGGATCCATTGCATTGGCCGCCGCTTTTAATTGGTCCACCGACGCATACGTGATGTCATCTTTAACCAAGTAGCCTCGCTTCTTCAGATCAAAAATTTCTACCAGCTGAAAACACAAGAAGATCAATTGACATTAGGTTCTTTGTGTAAGACCTCGGGGTAAGGCTACACACTATTTTAATAGAATATTTTCGTTTGTTTTCTGAGAATTATTTTTATGTCATGGGGTTTCTCAACCTTGGTTTCATAAGGTTTCTTATAAAGTGGTTTCTTATAAAAATCTGCAGTTATAAAAAGCGAAAATCTTCTCAAAGATGAATAGAAAAATCCAAACCTTTCTTCCAAGTTCATCGGCTTCTCCGTTTTCCACATTTGGGTCTTCTGCCTACTCGTAAAAACGAAATAAAAACAATTAATCAAAAAACATCATAATAAACAAAAACATTGATTTTATGATGAAAATTAATACAACGAAAACAGTCTTTGAGCAGTACAAAATTTAAAAAATTGAGAAAAACAGCGGTCAAACGGATAAACTTTGCTCATAAAGCAAATCTCAGATGTTTGACAAACAATGATCGTTTTGCAAGTCCCAACGTAACTAGTAACGCAAATGCTAACGACGAAATTAGTTGATCAGCTTACCCCATTGTAAAATTGTTTCATCGTCTTGTATGTCAATTTCTCTCGCTTTCGGAATCTACTTTCGAAATCCTCTCTAAATCCAAATATAAAGAAATTAGAATTATAGAAGTTTTCATTATCTTCAAGCAAAGTTGTTGGAGAATCAGCTCATACGAGCGAAAGAATGTTAGAAAACTCGGTTGCTTAAGGATGTGACTTCAACAAGAACGTACCAGCCATTTCAAGGGTCGAAATGTAACATATATACAGGCTAGCTAGTCTTGAAGTTCAACCAAACATTTTCAGGCCTAGTTTAGACAGCGCATTATGGGCGCGGCGAATTAAATTCAGCTTGCATCACGAATGATGCGCTGTTAGAGCGCTTGAAACTACATGATGGATTTAGACAGCGAATTTAATTCAGAGCGCATTAAATGAAAAGATATAATTCGCTTGTAATTCGGTTGGAGCAGCGCATTATGAGCGCATTTGATAATTTAAGTCGCCTCAAAAATGGTTTGTTTATACAGCGCGTTATGAGCGAATGAAATTGACACTTACACAAATTTTTAGGCAATAACTTAATTCTCTTCGCCCATAATGCGCTGTCTAAACTAGGCCTAAGTGCCTACTTTAGTATAGAAAGATAAGCTATGTCGCTAACGATTACCTGAGCTCAAATGGGTCAAGATTTCCCAGCGTTTGCGGCCCATGACCAGGATATGTCCACACCATTCCAGTTTTTGATAATGGGGTATATTTCAGCTTTTCAGGTGAACAATCAGAGCCATTGAAAGATTTCAATCTTGAAAATAAAACTGTTACTGCGAGGTTCTTTTCACCATATGATCTTACTTGATGCCAATAACCTTTTATTAAAATGAAACAAGAAAAGTACGAGATTATGTTAAGCAGACAATCTTCCACAGGGAAAGAAATCTAGAGGATAGCACTGGCACTTTGAGAAACCTGGCTAAATGATCAAACATTGTTTATCAAACATTTGAAATTGGCTTTTCAAAACTAAATATTTTAAAATTTGAAAATATTGCAAAACATGTTTCATTTGCTCATCAAAAATTTCTGACACCCAGGAAATGTTTTTGAAGTTTCTAAAAACACTGCCAACCAATTTCGCTTCTCAAGTAGTGTTTAGAAACTGGGAAGTTGTTATCTAGCCACTTCTAAGTAAAAGGCTTTTCCTGAAGATATTTCAGCCTTCCTTTACCCTTGTTCAAACTTGCTTGTTGGATATTCTGCTCTTTTTCCAAGGTAAAAATATATCAAAAGTCTTAAAATCTAATTTTTCTTGACAAACTCACTGCACGGTAGATAGAGACAGTCACCAGGTGTCATATTTGCATACTCCCATTTAACTTGAGTGAATTTTGGATATTTTATCAGGTTCACTTTGTCAACATCCAAAACTGCAAAGCCACCATAACCAGAATCTCCTTCTGCTATTGGAATCTAAGAGAAATATAAAAAAATCAACTTAAATCAGAAATAGAAGGATTCTTACAGCAATGTATTCTTAGTGCATAGGGTGCATTTAATGGGTAGGGGGGATGAGAGCTATCTCTTTCTATACTTCAACCTTCCTAAAAGAAGGTTCAAGTTCATAGGTGGCGAAAAGGGTCCTTCATCTTTTAAAGTTGCAAGGGGTCCAGGACCGTTTTGAGGATATAAACTAGGGGGCAAACAGCTTGAAAATTTTCTTTGCACCCTCTAATAAAAATTGGCTCTCGTATGACAAGGGACCTCTGATGCACTTTATAGGCAATGCAGTGTAATCCCCTTATAATGTTCTTGAAGGGACCATAGTATTTTGGTAAAATGATACAATGATTAATGCTTTCTTAATTTCTTAAAAACAACAAAAGGTGGTAACCCCAGGAATTTTTGGATACTGAATTCAGTTGTCCAAAGAAAATCCACCACAATGGGGGTCACCCCATAAAATTTTCACCACAGAGTCCCTTTGTTGATCATGGTCTCAGTTTTTGGGGATAATCACCTGATCAATCCCTAAACTGGGGAATTATCACCCAATACAAGGGGTATCTCAGTATCCAGGAAGTGTCCCTTGCTGTCAAACGTATTAGATTTTGATGACAAATTATAATCACCTTGTCCTCTTGCTTCGGATCAATCAAAATCCAATCTTTAGTTCCATTCAGAAGACAATTAATAGCATGATCAGCATCTCTGTGTAACATACTTTTTGTCCCACCAGCACTTAGCCATAAATTCGACTCTAGAATCCTCTCATAAATTGTCCCACACATCATAAAAGGTGGCACAGCTACATCATCAGCCATTGGATCAGGCAATTGGGACACGATATAAGATGGCTTTGTTTTATATGTCTCTAAATAACTTCTTATTGTGTCACGTCCAACACCACGGTCCCCAACAGGCGTCTTTCCCTTTTCAGTTTTATGCTCCAACTTCACCTCCAAATCGCCGAAATTCTTTATCAAATAGTCATCGGTCCATTTCTCAAAAGCTGGGAACATCTTGCCTGGACCACGGAACACAACGGGTCTTCTTATGCTGACATATTTATCCCAAAATTCTTGTGGGGTAGGTAGCTCCGTCAAAACAGGAACATGGCCTTCTGCATCTCGATGTTTCCCCAGAATCTGACCATGCCCTCTCGGTATTTCATCCGCTTCAACTCGTTGTAGTAGAGCTATCACAATAGCTAAATAATAAAACTTGATTTCTACCATCCTTAGATCGAGTTCAGGTACAGGAAACCGTCTCAATTAGGCGAAAACTTCTTGCTTGCACCCAGCTGGTAAAAGTCTTCCGCCTTTAGGCCTACCAAGAAATGTGAAGAGGTCTGGGGCAGAGGAAGTATAATTTTTGCTGTGACGTAACAAGTGACTTGCCAGGGACAGGAACGGCATGTCTGTTTAATTGGGGGTTATTTGGGGGCCCAAATATGATATTGAGATAAGTCAAATAAAAACAGGATTTTGCAGAGTTCAGAGCTATTTCTGAAAGAAGATTAAGCAAGAATTTTAGCTATTTTTGAATGGTTCCGAAATGGCGCACCCACAATTGTCGAAACACACGAGAATCCAATTTTAGCCTAAATTTGTGTTTTCTATTTATTATGGATTGAAATAAAATTATGTGGTTTTAGAGATAAGTAATATAGATTGAATATATCATTAATCATTGATTAAT
This sequence comes from Chrysaora chesapeakei, assembly GCA_011763395.2. Classification (NCBI taxonomy): domain Eukaryota; kingdom Metazoa; phylum Cnidaria; class Scyphozoa; order Semaeostomeae; family Pelagiidae; genus Chrysaora; species Chrysaora chesapeakei. Next base: position 12,932 of record JAADKT020401078.1, read on the forward strand.
ACTTTCGATTGTTTTCTATGTATGTCACATTTAACAATTTAGTTGAAAATCATTAAAAATTGAAAATGTTTTTTATGCTGTAAAGCATACTCAAAGTTGAGGCTGTTATCACCGCAGTCAACGTTTTCCTTGTAATTTGAAAAGTTATCTGGTGGTGGAGAAATGAATTTTCAAAAGGTAAGTTGATATTGATTTCTGGTATAAAATTATCCCTAGTTCTGGACAGTAATGACCCCAGCGTAGAACTAAGAGAGACTACAGCAACAGCCCCCTTGTCGGAAGACAGCCCCTCAAACGGCGGGAATTTTCCATCATTTTCCGGGCGACTTCGCAAGTTGATGCTTAAAAGTAATAAGCGTAAATGAAAAGTCAATTCTTGGTTCATTTTGAAGTTTTGAAAAATTTTTAGGAACATTTGAAAACACCGTTTATGCGAATGATAAAAGCGTCTGTATCGCTCTTAGGCAAGCGAAAATCCCTTTCTAAAACGCAAACTTTCGCAGCCGAATTTTCAGGGGTTTAGACATTAATTTAGATAAGACAGGATTTGCATAAAAATCCCTGAATGGGCCCAAATCCTAAACTTTCAATGGGTGGCTGGGTCTTCTTTCCCCGAATGGGTGGATCCAAAATAAACATAATCCTAAACCCCACCCTTAACCCTAGATTGGAAACAAAAGTGTCAATACGAGGTCGTTGGCTAGTGCAGGGGTGGAGCTGCAAGTTTAACGGACCTTTCTGTGGCTCAGGGGTATCTTACAACAAACCAAAGGACCCGATTGCCTTCACCCCCAACTTAATACCAGCATTGGAATTGACCTTGGGGAAATCTAATCGGTTTAGAGTAAACATATGATATGTATATGGAGCACATAGTCTTGTTGAAATTAGCAGCCTATATTTCAATGAGACTTTCATAGAAAAATTTCGCTGGAGATGGGGAGGACCAGCCTGCTAACCAGAACTAGGGGTTATCAAGCTAGCGGAATACTTATTGAAAATGGATTATTTTTTACGCGTGGAGAGTCAATTGGATTGAGAATGTAAACATGCAGGTGGAACGAAAAACAATTTACTGTTTCGCGTGAACGCTAAAAGCAATTTAAAATCCAATTTTGGTGGTTTCAAGCGTTTATACTCGGTTATTCTCACTAACTAGCTAGCTTCGAAGCATTAACAAACGAGGAGATGGATCAGAAATGCGATTAACTATAAGCTTAAAAGGCGACATTTTAATACATTGCTAGCCCTGAATCTGGATGGTCATGAAAAACTGTAGTTCACGTAAAACGACTGTTCCGTCCCAATGTATTTTAAAGGCAGGGCCTCTTTTAAGACATAACGAC
>JAADKT020402189.1:0-14273 GCA_011763395.2 Chrysaora chesapeakei
CATTGCTAAACATTCCATTTTGGAAGAAATCTAATAAATCACTTAAAACTCCATTAAGGTTTTGCTTTGGTAAGAAACTAGGTTTTTCTTCGATAACATCAAAATAATATTCCATAATAATAACGCTAAATATATTCAAAAATATTTTAAAATTGTTTTTATTTAAGGTTTTTATTAACAAATTTTGTCAATCAACTGTTGTTAAATCATTTATTAACAGAATTTCAGATTTGATTGAATCAACAAAATTTTTACCGTTAAAATAATGCAATTTTTCGATTAATTTTTCAACACCTATATTAGAGTCTTTAATAAGATTTAAAAAGATCTCTTTTTGCTCTTCAGTTAACGTTTCTAAAAAATGTTCTTTTAGAAAAATAATCTTCTCACTTTTATTATTTTTTAATTTTGTTATTTTTTGATAAAACGGGTTTAGCACATTAGATCATAATTTTCAAATCTCTAAAATTAAATCAACATCAACATTTTTGATAGCGTTGATAATTTTTGTATTTTTAAAAAAATTGATTAAATCAGCATTTTTAAAAATTTTTGCCAAAAATTCAAAAGCTTTTTGAATTTCACTTCCAATCTGTTTATTTTGTAAAAAACCTCGCAGTTGAGAAATATTTGTTTTACTTTCAGGATTAATTAAAGCTAATCAATCTTGGAAATTTTTAAACAAAAAGCGTTTAACATCATTTACGGTAACATTTTTAATAATGTCATAATGAGCAGGGTCATTAATTGGAACAACATTTATTTTTCAATTATCTTCTCCATTTCAATCTTTTCATTTATCTCGTCACGTAATCTTTCTGGCAAAAATATTTCCATAATCACTTTTTTGTAACCAGTAATTCTCTCCTTTTCAAAATTGACTAAGGAAATATGCAGCTCCCGTTGCGGTTAATCGTAGTAATTCAAACTGATCAGCAATTTTGGATCAAATTTCATATTTTGTATAATTTTTTTCAAATTTGTTAATCAAAAATAATGTGTTTGATAATTCAACCAACTTCTCTTCAAACCGAGATGTATTAGCTTTTTGAAGTGATTGAAAAGTAAGAGTTGTAGTTTGTTTTTTGATACTTTGATTTTGAAAATAAGTTATAATTGAAACGGACGCAATTGAAATCGTTAAAATCAATAATAATAAAACAATTTTGAATTTTTGCAAATGACTTTTATTTAACATTGTTAATCTATTTTAATCTTTTTTGAATTATCATATTATAAAACATTAATTTTGCGTTATATTTTATAATAAATGCTTTCTCCTTAATTTTAAAAAATAATCATGAAAAGTTTTATATTAATTTTCAAAAACAACTGACGAAACGTTAAAAAACTCAAAACGGTTTTTATTTTATTATTTTTGATCATAATTTTCTTCTCAACTGTTTTTTCCCTTTTTTGGGAATTTAATCGTCAATTCAAATCAAACATCAATGCTTTTAATTTATCTGTTGATAACGATGATTTTATTGATGAATCAACCGACATCAAAAACGATAGTATCAATGCTTTTTGCACTGGTTTTACAGAAATTTATGATAATGAACAAAAAACCAAACGTCGTACACCGATTTTAAGTTTTGGTGGACCAAATGGTTGTTTTCAGCCAATCCAATTCGAAGATGTTCGTTTTACTTATGTTTTAAGTAGTGAATACGATAAACAAAACAACAAATTCCGAGTTTTACGGATTGAAAATCTTAAACTTTCAGAATCAACTTTTAAAATCAACGATAAAAGCATTTTTTATCAAAAATCTATTCATGGTTTATTAGTTAAAAAATATGCCAAAACTAAAGACATCTCTCTTTTAAATTCGATGCGTTGATTAGAAAAAACCTTCTTACCAAATTATCGAAAATTTTATCAATTAAAACTTCAAGCTTATTTGAATCAAAAATTAAAACAAAACCCTGTTTACACCTCATTTGATGCAACATCTGAGACAACTATTTCCACTATTTTAAAAGATTTGGTCCAATATCAACCACTTTTAGCAAATGTTACTCTAAAATACGATAAGTCAAGTTTTCAAAATATAAATACAAATTTAATATCATTTAAAAATCGTTTACAAAATTTTCAAAAAAACCCCGATCAAAACATTTTACAAACAAATTTCAATTTTTATTACAAAAACTTTATTGAAAGCATTGTTGCCTTTTTAAACGAATCTACTCTAGATAATACTAATGTCAAAACAAAATTCTTATCTATTTTAAAAGAACCAACATTTGATTGAAAGAAATTTGATCCTATTTTAAATAATCAAAACTTTTTGAAATCAGATGCAACCAAAATTAGTATAGTCGACAAACAAAACGCAATTTATTTAGTGAAATTAATTGATAGTATCATTCAAAACAAAAACGATTTTATCAAAAATAATCAATCAATTTCGAATTATCAAAAAGTAATCCAAGATTTATTAATTCAACCAAATGATATTATTTTTAATTTACGACAATTTTTTATTCATTCATTTCCGACTTTTGAATTATATTTCGCGATAAAAACTGCATTTGAAAGCAAAAAATATGGTCCTGATCATATAAATAATTTAAAAATTTTCAATTATGAAAACCAAACAATAGGTCAATTATGAACAAAGAAAAATTTTTCTTTTTCTAAGACACAAACAAATATAATTCTACGATTAATTTCATTGATGCAATCGAAATACGAAGCTATTGTCCGTTTTGGAAATTTTCAAAACAATCAAAAAGAGTTGATCGATTTAGAAAAAAAATTATTCGGCAATCAAAACGAAAGCACAAAAATTTTAGCAACAAAAGAAGCAACGAAAAAAGATATTTTGATAAGAAGTTTTTTTGCCCTTCTTAGTAAAAAAATTCAAAGCTTTAAAAACAAGTTTGTAAAATACGAAAATTTTTACGGCATTGAGACAAATGACATTCTTTCAAATGAGAAACAAAAATTTTATTCACAATTAACTAACGGATTTCAATTAAACAATGATTTTTTTGCCAAAATCACCTCCACGGACAAACAAAAAGAATATATTAATGAAATAATTTGATTTATTGACACTGTTAATCAACTTATCCAAAAAATTGTGATTCGCGGATTATCAAAAACTAACGATCGAAATTGAATTGCTAATAAATTAAATGTTGAATCCGTTGAAGATTTAGATGCAGTAATTAACAAATTCAATGATTTAATTGATCCGCATAAACCTAGATATGATAAATGAGATTTTTTAAAAAAATGAACCACATTTTTCTTTTTAAACCAATTAATTAATTCTAATCTTCGTGAACAAGCGACCTCAACAACAAATAAATTGGAATGAAATAAATTATTAGATTCACCCTTTTTTCAGAAGTATTTTATTTATTTTTATAACGGTTTACACACTTTGAAAGAATCCGATTATCTTGAATTTCAAACTAGTTTTGCGGAACTGAAAACCAATCTTTTTCAACAAGAAAATGATCTTTTAACAAAAAATATTGATCAAGTTCCAGCTTCAAAATCCACCGAAAAATTTAAATTCGAAACTAATGACACAGAAGACATCGTTTACAACAAAAACTTCTCAACTTTTATATCTGAATTTAAAAACGGAAATTTTGCTGAAATAATTAAACAAAAACCAGGTTTTTTACTTTCTGTGCTTTTGTATTGGATGTATCCAGAAACTCTCGATAATCCAAAAGAAACAACCCATATCAAGTTTGATGCAAATCGCGATTATTTAGGAATTGTTTTTTCTTTAATTACTTATTTAACGAACGTGATCAAAAATATTCCAACGACTAATCCAATTCAAAAATTAGCTGGTAACTATGTCGCACTGAAAAAATATTTATTCGACAATTACGAAAATTGATATTCCCTTTATGCTTTACTCAATTTTCGAATAAAAGAAATTAAAAACATCGTTTTTAAAATCAACCAAAGCTATCCAACTAATTTTCTAGATCAATTTAAAACAGTCGAATTAATTGGAAAAGATTTAAATTTCAAATATAAAAAATTTACAATCCCGCCGGTTTTTAAACATTGATTTTTAAAATTTGGAAACGGTAATTCACTAAATGGAAATCATAAAATATCCCTAGAACCCCAAGCCAAGCAAAAATTTGTCGATTTATTACTAAAAAATAATCAATTAGAGTTGTTCGAAAAAAGTTGAACCTTATTTGATCCATCATTACCAGAGCAAGAATTATTTTCTCAATCAATAGTCACCCAACCATTTTTTACAAAAAAAATCAATTTGTTTAAAACTCTTCTTCCGCAATATATCGAATGGTTTAAAGCATCATTACCAACCGAAGAATTAAAAAACAGCTTCATCATTAAAAATTCTATTTATCCAAACCCAATGCTAATTAAAGGCTTTGATTCTATTCAACAATTTAATGGATTGCGAGTGAGTAATATTAAAACTGATTTTATGACTCCGTTTTTTTTTATTAAATTTTCAAAAGAACCTAAAATTAATGTTGAAAAAATAATTAATGAAACTAATCAGAAATTAAATGAATATGTAAGAAATACATTTTGAAAATCAAAAGCAGGCCAAGAAAATATTTTTGATCTTAGAAATTGAAAATGAGAAAAATTTTTTTACAAATTAATCAAAGATAAATACCCGCCATATAGAGACCATTTTTTAGAAGAGACTATCGATACTAAAAATGAACTAAAATCCCGTAAATTCATAAAAATTTACGGAACTGCTCTTGATATTGACGTCAGTTTCTTATCTTATATATTTTTTCAAGATAAAAAAACCAACCGTTCAACTTTAATTATCGCTAAAAAACCTGATTTAAAGGTTGTTTTAAATGAAGGTTATCAATCAAAAAAATTAAATGAAGTCATAATTTCGCCTTTATTTGCAGCGGCAAATAACATCAAAATCGGCGATAAAATGTCGATTTTTAATATTAATGACTTTGTAATTACTGGTTTTGGGACTACCAAACAATTCGCTTATCCAGCATTAAATTTTATTAATTTGATTCCCCAACCAAATGATAACATTATCATTATTCATCCAACAATGATTAGAACATTATTAAGAAGATTAAATGAAACATTAAATAGTGGTTTTTTCGTTAAAAAAGATTTTGTTTTCTATTCGGTTAAATCCAGTGATAATAAGACCGAAAAATACAATGAATATTATGCATATAATGCTTCTGAATTAAAAACCAACCAACCAGCGCAAACAAAGTTACCTGACAATTACACTGAGTTTTCAGAAGTTTTATTTCCAGCTAGAAGAGATTTATTCAAAAAATATAAAGTTATTGATGAAGAATTCACTCATTATTTCAAACGACCAATTCGAATTCCGTTTAAATTTAATAATTTAGTTCCAAATGTAATTTATAAAACAGTTTTTTATGTATTTTTATATGTGATCGGAATTTTATTTTTAATTTCTGTATTTGCAATTTGGCATTTATTAGGAAAGAAAATTGAAATTAATCGTTGGCAAATGGGGATTTTAAAAGCGTTTGGTTTCAGTAATTTTTTCTTATTAACATCACTTCTATCCTTCATAATTTTCTTAATTGTGGGCGTTTTCATCGGATGAACGATCGGTACAATTTTACAAAAACCATTTTTCGGATTATTCTCCGATAAACTTATCTTTAAATTTAATTATTTTTACTTTAATCACATTTCTTTTTATATTTGTTTAGCTTTTGTAATTCTTTTCACAATTTTCGCAATCATAATTTATAACCTTTTCCGCTTTCGACACCAATCACCTCCAGTGTTGTTAAATCGTAGTTTAATTTTAGAACGTGGAAAAGTTTTTAGCAAAATCCCGATGTTGGTTAAACGCTTGATCGTTCATCCTTTTTGACGATTAAATTATATTTTTTTCGACACGGTCGGAAAAAAGATAATTGTTCTTTTCTTTATTGTTTTATTGATATCAATTAATTTCATTACCGTTGTTTTTTTTACATCTGGTTTTTACAAAACTAAAGAGTTTTGAAATCAATCAAATGAACAAAAATGACAATTTTATTATAATTCTCCAATTAAAGGTAATCCTCTCTCCCGTTATAATTACTATGTTAATCGCGGGGCTCAAACGATTTGAGATGACAAAAAAAACTCAAATGTTCCAACCACCGATTTAAGTGCCGATGTATATTTACACGATGGAGAAAAATTTACATATCAAAAATTAACTATTTCCGAAGTATTAGGTTATTTTCGTGTTTTACAAAACAAAGTAATTAATTACAACAAAATTAATTCTTTATTAAATCAAAACGAAAAATCCCAGTCAATTACTAATTTAAAAAGTAATGTTTGTTTGATTATTAAAAATATCTTTTTGGATGATAAACTTGATAAACTTGATTGTTTAAGCAATATTATTAATCGAGCAATTCCGTTCATTGTTTTTCCCGATCCAGCAAAAGAAAAAATTACAAAAGAGCACTTTCCGATTGCCTTTAATTCGATTGCTTTTAATCCTGAAAAAGATGAACTTTTCACAGTATTAAAAGCCAAAATGTCTAATCAAAAAGATATTAGACAATTTGATATTTTTGGGTTTGATTCGAAATCAAAGATTTTTAAACTCCAATCAAAAGCCAATTTAAAACGTTTTTTCGACACGGAAACAAACCCACAACAAAAAACAATTCCAATTATCGTTAACCGTTTTTTTGAAGATAAATTTAAGAAAAAAATTGGCGATAAGTTTCAAATTTCAATCGAACACCCTCAATTAATTTTTAAACCAAAAACCGAATCAAAATATGAAGTAAAAGATAGTGATTGAGTATATTATGAAAAAGATGAAAACGGCAAAATCACTAAAACACTAGTCCAAAATCTACCTTACGATTTGCAATTTTATCAAGGGCGTTATTTATTGAATTCGAATCTCGATCCAAAAGATCCTGATAAATATCGAATTAAAATTGAAAATTTTGATAATAAAAACTTAGAAATTTTGGAATATTTCGATTCAATATCGAAATCCTGAAAAGGATATTTTCCATATTATAAAACGCAACGAAATAGTCAAGTTAAGTTTTTGAAATACATTAATGTTGACAATATCGGATTAAAAATTAAGAATAATTTTTGATTCCCGTTCCGTTATACAAAAGAATCAGAAGGCCAACTTAAAAAAATCAATCTTTTTTATAATTGAGTAAATTCAGAACAAATTTATTCTGAAACCAAAACTATCGGTCTTAAAAACCCAGCAAACCAATTATATGAATTTGAAATTATTGACATTCATCCTAGCATCGATAAAGCAAAATTATTCTTACCACAAGCATTTTTGAACTATCAAGTTTGAGGTGATGCATCAAAAACAAATAATTTTGCTGCTCCGTTTAATAATCCAGCATTATTTTTTAATGCTCGTTCAACAACAAATAAAGAACTTTACAATGCGATTTTTAATTTTTCTATATCAAATCAAGTTGGATTTTTGGATTTAAATACAATTACATTACATCGAAGATCGTTGGTTGATAACTATAAAAGTTACTTAGAAAACGAATATAAAATTGCTTTCTTCCGTTTTGCGTTTGAAATTATTTGAATTTTAATTTTATTCAATTTAATCACTTTAATAACACTTTTTGGTTTGATGGTGAAAATAATTTTTGATATCTTCCGTAAAAAAACGCTTTTATTACGAATTTTAGGATACAAAATTTGAGAAATTGCTTTACAAGTATTTTTGATTATGTTTTTACCGATTTTGATTTCGTTCATAATTGCTTCGGTCGTTGCAAAAGAAATCTTCGATTTACTAATAGAATTTTTGAGTACTAATTATCAAGTTTACATTTTTTACATTTCAGATCCATGAATTTTCTTCGCTTGCTTTTCTGTGTTTTTGATTTTCTGATTATTATTATTTTTCAGTTATTTCCATTCAATTAAAAAAGCTAAAATTGAAAATCTTATTAAAGAGGATTAATTGCCAAAACAGTTTTCAAAATATAAGTTGTTTGATTACGAAATTCAGTTTTTTCGATTTGGAAAACAATTAAACTAAATGTTTTTAATTCATTTTGATGTAATTTTCAAAGATCATAAAAACAAGTTAGTTCGATATTTGTTGAAGCATCACCAATTGTTAAAAATGCCATTTGTTTTCCACCTTTTGTAGTGTGAATTTTAACTTTAGTTATAATTCCAACACAAAAGAATTCATTTCATTTCAAATTCAAGTTTTGTTTTCATTTTTGAATTGAAAGTTCAGTGATCTGCAAAGGAAGTTTTAGTGATTTTTTTCATTTATATAAAAAGTGATAATCAAATAAAAATCCAAAACTTTCTCACTCTGAACTTAAATTGATTTTTCAATTATCTGCTTTATTAGTAATTTGAAACTTAGGAAAAGTTTTTTTAAAAAGTTGTTTGTTTTTTTCTTGAGTAGCTGTTACTTCAGCGTACAATAAAATGATATCTAAATTATGTAATAAAGTTGTTCGATTATGTTTAAAATCAGCAAAAACATTTGCAGCAATCAAATTTTTTAAAACCGTCTTATTAAAACCGTATTTAAACATTCGTTGAATAAAATCATTCAAACTTTTAAATTTTCCGTTTTCCCGTTCTTGAAAAATTTTTTGCGCATAAACAGTTCCAACTCCGTTGATAATATTTAACGGCGGAAAAATTGTTTTTGTTGTCGAATCTAAGGTGTATTTTTGCTTTGAATTATTAATTGACATCCGAAATTGACATTGATATTTTTGTCGCATTTCAAAAAGAATAGCTTCGGTTTTGATTTTCGAACCAATATTATTATTTAAAAGCTCTAAATAAAAGAAATCACTATAATTACTTTTAAAATATGTCATTCAATAAGCAATAATGCTATAAGCAATAGCGTGTGAATGATTAAATCCATAACCAATAAACTTTTCGATTAATTTTCAAACTCGATTAATCAATTTTGATTCGCGGTTTGCCTTTACGCTGCTTTTTCAAAATCGGTCTTTAATTGTCGCAATTAATGAAGTTTGTTTTTTGCTGATTATTTGTCTTAATTGATCGGCTTCGGATAAATTAAATTTAGCAAATTGTTGCACTAAATAAATAATTTGCTCTTGATATAAAGGAATTCCGTAAGTACTTTTCAAAACTGCTTTAAATTCAGGAATTCAATATTCAAAAGCAACTTCACCTGCCCGACGTTTTAAAAATAAGGCGCGATTTTGCATTGGTCCGGGACGAAAAAGTGAAATTGTTGCCGCAATATCTTCAATTGATTGAGGTTTTAAACGGGTAATTAAATCAACCATTCCAGCCGATTCTAATTGAAAAATCCCTAAAGTATTCCCATTACTTAAATCATTGAATGTTTTTTTATCGTTTAAAGGAATTTTTTCTCAAATAATGTTTTTACCAGTTGCAACTTTAATTTTTTTTTGAATTTCATGTAAAAGTGTCAAATTCCGCAAACCTAATAAATCCATTTTGATTAAATCGCGTTCTTTCACATCATACATATCTAATTGTGTTACCGTAAAACCTTGTTTATCAACTACACAAGGCAAAACAGTATTAATCGTTTTTTCCACAAAAATAATTCCCGCCGCGTGAATTGCGGATTGGCGGGGTAAATTCATGATTGATTTTGCTAATTTAAACAATTGCGTATGACTTGCTTGAAACTTTTTTAAAATATTATTTTTTTCAATTATTGCATCAAAATCATTCTGATAACGTGAATTAATTAATTTACAAATTTGATCAATGATTTTTAAATCAATTTCTAAAATCCGACCAACATCGCGAAATGCCATTCGCATTCCAATGGTTTGAAAAGTACTAATTTGTGCTAAATGTTGATTTCCGTATTTTTGAAATAAATATTCTAAAATTTCTTTTCGACGCCCATCTTCAAAATCGGTATCAATATCAGGTTTACGCGCTAATTTTGGATTTAAAAACCGCTCAAAGATCAATTGATATTGTAAAGGATCAATCATTGTAATTTTTAATAAAAAACAAATCAAACTTCCGCAAGCACTTCCCCGACCAGGACCAACTAAAATTTTGTTTTTCCGGGCAAATTCAATATAATCAGCAACAATTAAAATATAATCAATTCAATTTTGCTTCGAAATAATATCAAATTCATACTCAAAGCGCTCTCAATATGCAGTTTGATTTTTAAATTTCGCTTTTAAAACACTTACGCACTTGTTTCATAAATAAGTTTTTTTATCCTCTTTTCCGGTTGGAAAAGTTTTAATTTTAATCGGTGCTAAATTTTCATAACTAAAACTAAAATCTTTATAAAAACGTTTTAAATTATTCGTAAAATAATTTGCTGAATATTTTTTTTTCAGTTCTGAAAGTGTTTTTCAATGATAATCTTCGATATTTTCTAATGTATTTAGCGTCTTTTGGGATTTGATTGCTAATAAAGCCTGATATTTCACTTTTTCCGAAATATTTAAATAACGAACCGGCCCAAAAGGTAAAAGAAAATCTTTAAAATCAGCAATAAAACTTGGAAAAGGAGTGATTTCACAACCAATAAAGTGTGAATTTTTATTCAAATCATCACTTTGAAAAAATTTACTGATTTGTGATTCGTCTTCGTAATTTTGACAAACGAAAACAATTTGACAATCAATTAACAAATTAGTAATTTCGTTTCAAATTAAAGCGCCTTTTGAGTTCAAAAAATTAATTTGAATTATGTTAGTATATCCAACAGCATTTTTCGCGTAAATAACCGTTTTATAAGTAGTTTTGTTTCAAATAATTTCGCATTTATAACCAACAACTGGTTGAATATTACGTTTTTGACATCCGCGAATAAATTTACTGATCCCAAATAATTGTCGGTTCCCAATAAAAGCGGCAGTGGTTTGCTTTTTGTTAGCGAGAAAATCAAGATATGTTTCGATTTCAATTGCTGATTTTAAAAAATCATAAACAGTGGTAACATTAAGTTGTTGTGTCAAAATATTATGCTGTTTGATCATATACATCAACCAATTGCTCAATACTTTTATTATAAAAGCCACGCAAATACAACATTTCTGCGTTTAACATTTGATTTGTAATTTTGGCATTTTTAAATCTAACCCGATTATTAATTACAAACAATTGCTCTACAATTTTTAATTTTACGAATTTTTTTTCAATTTTAGATTTTAAATCATTCACTAAAAATTCTAAATCATTAAATTGACTTGTCATTTGAATGATTTTTTTATTATCAAAAGGTTTTAAAACTTCTTTTTCAATCGAAATAAAATTATTAACAATTTTTTCTAAATCCTCATCATAAATAGTTCGGAATATTTTAAATTTTGGATTAAAAATAAAAGTGTTGATATTAATGATTGTTAAAATAAAGGTTTCAATTCTTTGTTGTTCAATATTGAACATTTTTCGAATATTTTGATATTGTTGTAAGTATTCAATTGTTAATTTTAAAATTTCTTTAACCATATCAATTTGATCATCAAGAAAAACAAATTCTTGTTCTTTTAAAAATTTATCATTCCAATTATTAAAATGAACCAATCAAGTTTGATATTTTATTTTTAATTCATCAATATGTTGAAAATTGTAGAATAAAAAGTATGTTTCATGGCGTAAATTGCGAATATCCTTTTTTAATTGATCTTCTCAATTTGAAATTTGAGCTTTCGCTTCAGTAAAATTTTTATGGATGTTTTTCAAAAATTTTCGCAGATTTGCGAGTTTTTCTAATTGTTTTTTTTGTGATTCCAATTCAAGATAAAATTGAAAAATATTATCAACGATTTCGGTATTATGATAATTTTGAATCTCGCGATTTAAACGATTATATTTTTTATTATAAAATTCATCAAATCATGAAATTGTTTTTTTTAAGTTCACACCTTCTAATTTTTTATTGATTAATTGTAAAATATTCGCTTTCAAAGAGGGAATGCCATTTTGAAACATTAAAATAATTTTTAAATAATCGATAACACGAACAATATGTTTTTCAAAAATTGCTAAAATGTACTTTATTTTTGCTTGGATATCTTTTTGTTCCATTTCATAAATATTTTTCTCAAAGTTAATTAGATCTTCTGGTAATTCGTTTCATAACGCAATCAATTTTTTAAAATTAAAATCAACTTTTAAAGAAGTTTTGTTAATTTCATCAAGCATTAAATCGTAAATAATCTGTAATTTATAAATTTGATTCAAACAATATCTTTCAATCTTTAGCGTTGTTTTTAATTGATTTGTAAACAATGTATTCTTAGCGCTTAATTTTGCAAAATCATCATAATGCTTAGTTAATTTATCACTTTCGATTAATTTGAAAGAATTGGGCTTTGTTTCATTTAAAATATTGATGTATTCATTAATTCAATTAAGTGTTTTTTGACTAATTAGTTTGTCATATTCATTGAATAATACATCGAATTTATTTTGATACTTTGGAATTTTTTGACTAAGGTTTTTCAGTTCAATAAATTTTCTGAGAAAAAAAAATGATTTTCAATAAATTAAATCATTAATAACCTTTCGCATACGAAAGAAAACATTAATTTCGTAATAAAATTTAATCGCTAAAAAAATCCCCAAAAGGAAAAAAATTGAAATAAAAACAATTAATAGGGTGCTAATAATCTCTTTCATATAAATATAATTATATTCAAAAAAAAGACAAATGAGTTTTTGTTTTTTGACAGAATAACAAACTCATAACAAACTAAAAATATAAAATAATTTTTTTAGCAAAATTTTAGATATAATAAAAAAAACAAAAATAAAATAAAAATGTCAAAATTTCTTAGACCAATTCACAAATTATCAAAACGTTTGAATTTTTCACTTTTAGATAACGATAAAGAGTTCAAACGAGCTAAACGTAAGGTTAATAAACGTCAAAAACGTTTATCAGCTTTCGGAATGCAACTTAACGAAAAACAAAAACTTCGTTTTCGTTATTTTCTAACCGAAAAACAATTACGAAACTTTTTCGAAAAAGTTCGTCATATTCCTGGTCAAAAAGGAGAGAACTTATTATTCAACCTTGAGTGTCGTTTAGATAATTTAATTTTTCGTGCCGGATTAGCACCAACTCGTTTATCAGCGCGTCAAATCGTTAATCATAAAAATGTTATGGTTAACAATAAAGTTGTTAATATTCCTTCATATCTTGTTAAAATCAATGATATTATCACATTCAAAAAAGAAAAATTTCGTCAATTAGAATCAACAAAAACCGTTTTTGATAATCCGGTCAAATATCCTTTCTTAGAATTAGACAAAAATAATTTAGCAATTAAATTTTTACGTTTACCTAATTCAAAAGATATTAAACAAGATATTAAATTACCTTTAATTATTGAATACTTTAACCGTTATTTATAAACTTTTAATATTAATATTGAATTAAAAGTACAATTTTTTTTCCGTGCTTAACAATCGCAGAATTGTTTCCGTTGTGTGGTGAAATCAAGTAATTTCAATCTTCAATTACCGTTTCGTTAATTTTGATACTTTTTTCTTGAATCGCGCGTTTAAAACTTACCGCTGAATTAAAAATTCCCGCCAATAGTAAGATTGTTTTTAACGAAACAGGATTATCAACAATTTTATTAAATTGTAAATATTCTTTTAAAATCAAAAAGTCACTTTGAGAAATTTTGGATTTTAAAAGAACTTTAATAAGAATTTCTCATTTTTGGATAATGTGCTTATCGAATAAAATTTCGATTACTTTTCCAGCAATGATAATTTTTTTTGTTTGGAAAGATTTATTTTTAAGTTCGTTTGGTGTGACTTGTAATCAATTTATTCAATTCGTAAGATCATTATCATTAAGATTGATGAAAAATTGAAAATATTGGTATAAATTACTTTTTTTTAAATCTAAAGACAGAAAGTTGGGATCAGTTTTGCTGATTTTTTGATTATTTTGTGTGATTAAAACAGTTGTGATTCCAACTGCTTCAGATAAAGTTGGTGCTTCTAATTTACTAATTAAATCAATTCCCATAGTGATATTTGGATATTGATCACTACCACCTAATTGAATGAAGCATTCTGATTTTTTGTACAAATGATAAAAATCATAAGCTTGTAATAATAAATATGAAAATTCATCGTAAAACAACTCTTTTTTTTCATAAGCGGTCGCAATTGATTTTTTTTGTAATATTTTGTTTATCGTAAAAGCTTTTCCGATTTTTTGAAAAAAATCAACAATATTCATATTTTTATATCATTCTAAATTATTGTGAATTTTTGCTTTTGGT
>JAADKT020403300.1:0-14272 GCA_011763395.2 Chrysaora chesapeakei
ACTGACTGACTGACTGACTGACTGACTGACTGACTGACTGACTGACTGACTGACTGACTGACTGACTGACTGACTGTGACTGACTGACTGACGGACTGACTGACGGACTGACTGACTAACTGACTGACTGACTGACTAACTCATTTAATTAATTAGCTAACTAATTAAGTAATTAACTAACTAACTAACTAATCAATTAAGTAACTTACTGCTGTAACTAATCATCAGGTATCCCAGCAGCTGATGCCAAATGTTTAATGTTTAACGGTTTGCCAATTTCATTAAAGACTCGGCCAAGTAAAAGTAAATGGCATCACATTTAGTATGAAATTATTATTCGTCTATCTCCTTAGGAGAACCTAGATGCTTTGAATCTGTCACAACATTGTAAAGATGCTAATCTTGTGATATCACCAAAGAAAGGGACTGCAGTTTTTTGGTACAATCACCACTTAGATCATAATTCAGATTGGCTTGGTCCTTTGGATGAGTACAGCCTGCATGGCGGATGTGACGTCATAAAAGGGGAGAAATGGATTAGTAACATTTGGTTACCTGCCTCGTACGAGAAGAACAAAGAGACTCCAAGTGTTTATTTTAACGAAGCACATTTTAGAAAATCATTGAAGGACTCTGAGTAATTTCAGTCTTTAAACATAGCTTTTTCTAGAATGCACCTTTTTAATCAACACCAACGTTAAGCTTATGGGAGCTTATTATGGTTCCTCTCTATTAATCTCCCTATAAATTTGCTGAAATCTGATTGAGAGCCTTTAAGCATTGAAGCAAGGACAAATTCTTGAGGGGAATGGCTTTTTCTTAATGCAGATGGAACAACAAACCATCAAAGTAATATCCCATAATAATGGGCTTCGTGGAACATTCTGGGCCTTACGCCCATCCCCCTAGGCTGCTACCGCCGTGCCTTAACACTCTGACCCCGCCCTACAGTTGAGACTTCAGAAACATTAACGCGTTGCTTCCGCTCAGCTCTCTTGGGTCCTTGCCAAATGATCAAACAGTGTTATCAAACATTTGAAGTTCGCATATCAAACAAAGTGTTTAGACCGTTGCCCACGGCACAAAACATTACTCGTCAGACATCTTTTGCTTGCATCAAGTGGCATTTACCAAAAACATTGTTCGGCAAATGCTGCTCAAGTAATATCGTATGACGTGGGTGAACACTAAAAGCATTGCTTGATAATCAAATTTCAAATGTTTGACAAACAATGTTTCATGTTTGATCGTTTGGTCAGAGCCTTAGCAACCTATATACAGTGATTTACAAAATATGTTGTTGTACCTATTGTGAGTCTCGACCAGTGTCTTTATAAGAATAATCTGT
This sequence comes from Chrysaora chesapeakei, assembly GCA_011763395.2. Classification (NCBI taxonomy): domain Eukaryota; kingdom Metazoa; phylum Cnidaria; class Scyphozoa; order Semaeostomeae; family Pelagiidae; genus Chrysaora; species Chrysaora chesapeakei. The sequence continues at coordinate 1,349 of JAADKT020403300.1, forward strand.
TTTTCGTAGATTATTTTGTGTCTTAAGAAAGGATGATCAGTATTATAGACTTTGAGACGCTTTATGAATGTAGTAGCTCTCCTTTCTTTCTACAACTTTCAAAGCTTCATAGACTAGGGTTTTCAAGAAAAGAATCTAAACTGGAAGAGCGATTGAAACTCGTATAAACTCGTACATATTTCACTCTTTCTTTTATCAAAAATACTGAAAGTCCTTTTGTTTTCTTGGGAGCCCAATGCAGTTTTAATAGTCGTGAATTTCCCTTGTTAGAGCTGTTGTTTTTCATGTACTTTCATGTTATGCCTCAGCCACCACATGCCAGAGCCAGGAACTCAAAGGAAGATACGGTCACACGGTCATTGACTGGAGGGCGGCCAATAAGACCAGAAGAAAATATTTTTCCACACCAAAATACGCCTATTTTTCATTTTTAAGGCCTTTCTTAGGCGAGGAAGGTTTTCAGCGAGGCATATTTTTGTCTAGAGGAATGTTAAACACTTTTCTAAACTCTGACCGTACTTCAGTGCAGTCAGGACTACAGTTTCTCCTACGTTAAGAATGATAACAAACAATAACCTTCCCCTTTGTGGCATTTTATTCACTCCAGAAGTGCCTATTGGTCCGCTACTGTGTATCTGACTTTGTAAAACTTAGATGTGCTAACATAATGCATAAACAGAGAAACTATGTGTCTATTGTAAAAGGGATGAAAAAACCGGACGACTGCACACACAACTGTCTTAAAGAAAGACAACTGGCTTGTTCCATCTTGAACATTTGCTCACCAGTTTAGAACCCCAAACAGTTAGAAAACAAAGCAAATTCAGATTTGATATGGTATTTATGTATTGATTGTTCCTATATATAAATAAATAGTTTTTTGTTTCTTGAAAAATTTATTTTCGCGACAAGTTTGTCACGTTGTTTTCATGTTTTAGGTTATTTGTGATTATCCCCGTTTAATTTGCATCTGAGCTAGGCATTCAAATAACGTTACAATAATTCATTTGACGTATTTTCACTAAACAACAACTTGAAACGTGAAGGTTTAGATCAAAATATATTCTTCCAAAATGTCTGACAGCCTCTCGACTAGCCCTTGGAGAAAATGGACTGCGGAGAATCTGCTTGCAGAAATGTATGAAAATCGAAGTGATTCAGCTGAGATGCCCGGGATATCAATGACGCAGCATATTCAGGTATTTTGCAAATGTAATGCCATTCTACTGCCACTGCCATTTCAATTGAAGTTTTCTGTATATGAAATCTCTAAAGTTTCATAAGTCAGTTTGTCTACTTTGCCAAAATAAGTGGAAACCTAAATCCAGTTTTAAAAACCCCGCGCTGACCCTACTTGTAGAATTTGTATTTGTTTTGAAACTGATTTTTGAAATTGACTTTTCTCCGCATTACGTTTCGCTAGCAGATACCCGAATGGCAGAGATTCCGAGATTCTTCAATGTTTTTTTGCGTAGTTAGTTAGTGAGCTAGATAGTTAGTTGGTTAGTTAGTTAGTTAGTTAGTTAGTTAGTGAGTTAGTTAGTTAGTTAGTTAGTTAGTTAGTTAGTTAGTTAGTTAGTAACTAGTTAGTTAGTTAGCTGGTTAGTTAGTTAGTAAGTACGAGTAAGTAACTAGTTAGTTAATTAATTAGTTATTTACTTGGTCAGTTATTTAGTTAGTTAGTTGGTTAGTTAGTTATTTGGCTTGTTAGTTAGTTAGTAACTAGTTAGTTAGTTAGCTAGTTAGTTAGTTAGTTAGTTAGTTAGTTAGTTAGTTAGTTAGTTAGTTAGTTAGTTAGTTAGTTGGTTTGTAAGTTAGTTACTTAGTTAGTTAGCTAGCTAGTTATTCAGTTAGTTACTTAGTTAGTTTGTTAGTTCGTTACGTTTAGGTAGTTAGCTACAATTAAACTGTTAGTTAGTTATATAGTTAGTTTGTTTAAAAGGATCAATTAAATAGTTAGTTAGTCAGCTTATTTTGTTATTTTTTTTAGTGGATAGTAACTTAGTTAGAAAGTTATTAAATTAATTAGTTAGTTAATCAGTCAGTTAGTTACTTACTAGATGATTAGATGATAGATGGATAGTTATAGTTAGTTAGGTAGTTAGTTAGTTAGTTAGTTAATTAGTTAGTTAGTTAGTTAGTTAGTTTTAGTAAGTTGATTTCTTATATAAATTTATTCAAAGGTATGAAATGTATTCTTTCTTTCTAACTGTTTAATTTACTTGTTCAATTGAGTGATTGATCCCCAGCTGTACGATATTGATTTTTGATTGATTGATTTCATTTTATTCATCCATCTCGTTTTCATATTGATCAATTTCATGGTCTCGATTTCATGTTGATTTCGAAAAATAAATTTTTTCTCCCAAGTCCAACGTGGTGCAGCTGTGCATGCTTTCGATCGTCCCAAAGAAAAGATCGCTGTTCCTCTGAAAAGCGCAGCTGCTTATAACGTTCTTATCCGTCGTAGAACCCACAAGATCAAACTGAAGAAATGGCAGACCTTCTTATTTCTGGTGGTAAAGGTTATATTCCAGAAGACGGCCTAACGGCAAACAATCTTTTTGGAACTGGAGAGGGACTGACGTACAAGTAGGCCAATATCTTTGTTTGAAATCACTTTCGATTCCAATTCGCTATAGCCTAGTTTATACGTAATAACATCAGATATTCCAGAATAAACAATCATAATTAGTAATTGAAAGGCTTCGTATATTGATAATTAGTGAAGTAAGCTACCCAGAGTCACACGACTTCTTACAATTTTGCTTTTGGCCGTCGCGTCTTAAGGCCTAACTTACCTTTCATTTCCTATACCTAAATTGAGTTAGGGTAATTTCCTGTGTATTCACCTAGCTTTGTGATACAAAGAAATGATACCGCACTATTTGTTTACAAGTAGTTTATGTTGACATAAGATATAATCAAACATAATGTGACAACTGCTCAATTAAGATTGTTTGAAACAATCAAAAGCACATCCAACAAACAAAACAAACATGAAACAGTTTGTAGAGTGATTGAGCTTGTTCTTTGATTGAAGGCAAAACAGTGTATTTCGAGCCATTATGTAGGATGTTAGAAGAAGACACAACAAAATTGTTGGATGTCTTTCACAGGTGCATATGCACCCAAGATTTCAAAAGAAAAATAAAGTGCACCTGAAATTTCAAAAGAATAAACAGTAGAATCTTGGGAAATTGATCTGCACCACAATCTAATGTTCCAAAGCTTCGCTGAAATTGCTGTACTGGGTTCCTGGTGTGGAAACCTGACCGTGGGGAGCTTCTAGCATCATGATCTAGCTGGATTGGTCCATAATATCACATCACCTTCACTTGCCAACATGTTGGGGTCTTGCTTACTCCTTTATCCTTGTTTCATTACACCCAATATTGTTTCAAACTTTCCAAAAACACCTTACAGTCTAGGACAAAATTGCTAAAATGACAAAATTTAATTTCTTTTTTAGTGATTTCATTATTCTTCCTGGATATATTGATTTCGCTGCAACTGAAGTTGTAAGTTTGCAACTAAATTTAATATTTTCTCTTAAACTTAGTTACTTAGTTATTAAAGCACACACTTACTGTCTTTACAAGGTATGGGTTTTTCTGCAAAGCACAGTGCGACTCAATCCTTCCTCTCAATGTGACAACACCTTGCGATTCCTTTTGCTTTTTTCTTTGAATTACAGAGAGCTGATGATTCTCCTCACTCTTTGTAACAACTATGACCAACTTTGGTTCAAATCAAACCTCCAGTCATAGATTGCAATTCTGACTTGCTTTCCAATTTTTTGATAAACAACCTGAATATTCTTTCAATTTTATTTTCAGAATCTCACCTCAGCATTGACTAAGAAGATCACTCTTAAAGCTCCCCTTGTCAGCTCTCCAATGGATACTGTCACTGGTAATTTTATCATGTCAAACTTTTTGCATTGTGTTATTATGTGTAGTAAATCTTTGAATAGGTCCCCCCCTTGAATAAGCCCTCCCCTTAAAATTAGCCCCCATCCTAGAGCAAGAAATTGTTAACAAGCCCTCCCACCTCAAATTAGCCCCCTGACATGTTGATGTTAGCTTTTTGAGTCCATATTGAAACTTTAATGAGTAATGACAGAAAAATGCATTCTCTAAGTCAATGATTAATCATGCTTTTGCGAATCATTTAATAAGCCCCCTTGTTTAAGTCCCTACTTTGAATAAGCCACCATCTAAAATAACGAAAAATAATTGAAAAATAATAAAGCCTCCAAGGGGCTAATTTGAGGATTTACGGTATATTCATTTCAGAAATGTTTCACCTAGAAATATGTACTGTTATAGAAATTTCGTTTTTTTCTAGAATCACAAATGGCAAAGACTATGGCAGTAAGTGAATTTTGAATTCCTCATTTAAGTCTGTAGTTTTACAGTCTATATGACACAACCCCATAGCATCAACAGTGCAACATTGACTTGTCCTTGATGAATAGTGGCGGTTGATACAAAATTTGTTTAGAGCCCCTCCCCCCCCCCCCTTTGAATTCCAGTGAAAAAACTGCACATAGTTTGGGATTTGTCCCTGAATGCTTCTTTTATATGTACTCCAGGCTATATTTATTGAAAAATTCTCTCTCATCAGCTTTTAGGGGGCATTGGAATTATTCACCACAACTGTTCGATTGAAGTACAAGCAAATGAAGTTCACAAAGTCAAAAGATTTGAACAAGGCTTTATCATGGATCCTCTTGTTTTAAATGACAGGCATACTGTTAAAGATGTCCTAGAACTGAAAAAGAAGTTTGGTTTTTCTGGTTTTCCCGTTACAGGTAGGAAAACTGAAACACTGATGTAGCAATTTTTTTGAAATTTTTTATATCAAATCCTCCATTTAATGGGCTGGTCCTTTTTAACCCCCTCTAATTAAAGCCCTTCTTTATTTCGAACAACTGAATTACCCAAACTAAACACCAATGAAACCCCCTCCCCAATGAATGCCACAGGGGTTTGAGGGGGTCATGTCATTAATAGAACATTGCTGTTGTAAACATGCTACATCCACCATTATATGCATTACATCATCTTTTTATATTAGATCATGTCGAATCACAACAATTACTGTGTAAGAAGAAAGGACAAATTTCTGTGGAAATTAACATCTCCTCTTTAGAGTACTGCCTTAAAAATACCCCATATCCATTGCCTGAGAACTTTATTATGATTGTTTTGTTTCTGTTTGGTATTTAGCAAAGATTTCAATTTATAATTCTTGTAGATACTGGGAAAGTTGGGGGCAAGCTCCTTGGAATGGTAACCCACAGAGATACCGACTTTTTAAAACAAAGCGAGCAGTCAATGTCTGTGTCAGAGGTAAGCACTTACTTTTTAAGCACAATTGCTCAAAGAAGTATGTAAAAATGCTATAAAAAAGCGTTGTGAACATAGATAAAGTGTTAAGAGTTATAATTTCTAAGTGCCAGAGTTTAAAGCGAGTTTAAAGCGACGCGTGATAAACCACATCATTTGGTAGAGGAGGTGTGCGCCAAAGCGTGTGCCTGCGATCGCACGTCTGTCCGAGTATGGTCTGTGTTCGTATAAAGAAAGATTGAATTACCGCAAAATAAAACTTTGCGTTCTAGATTATGACTCAAAGAGAGGATCTAGTTGTAGCACAAGCAGGCATCACTTTGAGAGAAGCAAACGCCATTTTACAGAAATCTAAAAAAGGTAAGTGGAAAATACTTAGTTGCTTGAAAAGAGGTCCAGTAGAAGGGAAACTGGAGTGATTGCCACTCCACTCTGTATCTAAATGAATGAATATGAATCCTGAATACCTTACTTCACATAATCATCTTGTTCAATCGATCACTGAAGAGACCTATTTGAAGGACGCTTAATCAATTGTACTTTTTGCAGGCAAACTGCCAATCATAAATGACAGTGGTGAACTAGTTTCATTGATTTCAAGAACTGATTTAAAGAAGAACCGAGAATTTCCACTGGCATCAAAAGATGAACATAAGCAACTATTAGGTAAGCTATGCTATCACTTGCGTTTTGTTGCTGTTTGCTTAAAAAGTACTAGAGGAAAAGCCCTCACATTTAACAGCGTCATCACATTTAATAACAGCGTATTAAGTGTGTTGTTTAGGAGCAACAAGTCAGTCAGTGATCCCGAGAGTGTCTAAAAAATGTCACCGCGACCGTAAAAACTAAAAGTGCACGTGTAGCCAGAGATGGATTTTCAAACAGAATGTTCTGCGACCTGAGGAAACACGGACGCAGAAAATTGATTTTGTTGAACTATTCGAGACATGTTTTGGCTTGTCGCTAACAACGATGCAGCGTTTAACTGGTTTTTTCGCACTGGCGACGCGACACTAGATAAAAAGGTTATTTAAAACCCTAATAATAGTATTTTAGGAGGTTTTAGACAATTTTCTGACAATTTTCTAGGACCCATTCTTCCACGCAAGTTGATTGTCATGGCAATCTTGTCTCAGCGTGTAGCCACCTCAGGATTTTTCATGCCATAACATTTTCAGGAGTGTACGAGTGAGGACGTATAGCCGCGGCTTTACATTGAAATTCCTATACAGTTAACATTTTTTTTAGTTGGTGCTGCAATAAGTACACACCCAGAAGATAGACCTAGACTGGATGCTTTGGTACAAGCTGGTGTCGATGTAATTGTATTAGATTCTTCACAGGGAAACTCATCTTATCAAGTACAATGTATCAAAGATATAAAAGCTGTGAGTCAAAACGCATTTTCATCTCTTCTTTCTGTATTCTTTTATGCGTTGTTAATGCACTCTGAATCAAACTTATGTAGATTTCATTTTTTGGGGTTCATTAACAAAATCTAATAGCAGCTTATTATTTTCAATTTAGCGATATCCTCACGTAGAAGTCATTGGAGGAAACGGTAGGAGATTAGTATGCTTCTTTTTTATTGAAGCCAGAATCTTAATCAGAAGGGTGCTTCTCATACAAGAAACTTCTGTATTGTCTTCATGTACAGTTAAACCTTGATAAGTCGACTAGCGCTAAGTCGAACTTCTGCTATCTCGAACTTTCAGGCGTAATCCTCGATAAGTCGAAATTTCGATGAGTTGAACAAATTATGTTGGCATTCGATGAATCAACGTTCAACGGTAGATACACATTTGTATGCTATCAGCGGGTAGACTTATTACATTTGTCGTAGTCTACGCTCGTCCACACTCCACCACCCAGCTCCAACTACTCTGAGGAAACAGCTGTATGTTGTTGTATAGTTGTTAGTAGCTGTTTCCGAAAGAGTGGGAGGAGATTAAGTTTTAGTATCTTTCATTGTCTAGTTGTAACAGCTGCGCAGGCAAAGAATCTGATTGATGCAGGAGTAGATGCATTACGTGTTGGTATGGGCAGTGGTTCAATCTGCATTACACAAGAAGTCATGGCTGTTGGAAGACCACAAGCAACAGCCGTTTATAAAGTCGCTGAATATGCTAGAAGATTTGGTAAGCTTCTCTCTGTTCTTGTTTCTTCACTTGCTACTATTTTTTTTTGTCTGCAGAGAAAGCTTTGTTGAATCATCCAGCAATGACCTGGTCATTGTTAGTTAACACTCACGGTATGAACAATTGCAAGACCGAGCTGTGTAATTGAAGAATTAGATTTGCGACGATTTACATTAGAGTAGATTATTTACTACTGCTATAGGTAAGAAGAAAAACCAAGACAAATCGATAGTATCTTGTAATAAAGCTGACTTTGCCAGTATTAAGGACAGTCCTAACAATACGACATTGCCAGTTAAATAAAAGAAAATTACACGATTAAATCAAACTAAAATGACTTGCACAGAACGTTTGGACTCTAACATAGCATCATCGCCAGCTAAGTTTATTATAGAAAGATCCGGTATTTAAATATCCTGCCACTTCAAACAGTCAAACATTTTGCAACTGAAGGCAGAGGGGGTACGCCGACCATCACCTGCTGTGTCGAGCGAGTAATGCCTTGAGACGATTCATCATATCGACGTTCTAGCAAGACTGAGTCAACGTAGACCGTATTGGTGAAAATAAGGGTGACATATTTGCAGAATTTCCGATATATTTTAGTGTTTAGTCCATAAAAGCCGCAAGTGGAAATTTATTTTTGAACCATGAATGTTTTGTTAGGCCCTGGCCTAACGAGTCGAACGTTTGCGATTTCCTTTACAAGCAGTTTTTGATCGTTTGGCCACGTCTCAAAACATTGCTAAGGAAGCTAAATTAAGCTAAATTTGTTACACAATGTTTTTGAAATAGTTCAATAGTATGTTTTGCTTGATGCAAGGAAAATATGTTTGACAAGCGACGTTTGTGCGACATGGCCAAACGGTCAAACATTTTGCTTGATGTTTGACAAACAATGATCGTTTAGCTAAGGTCTTGATAGGCTTCTGTACAGATATACGTGTTCTTAATCGAACTTGTGATGTATTTGAAAATTGCTTTTTAGGAGTTCCGTGTATCGCTGACGGTGGAGTACAAAATGTCGGTCACATAATAAAAGGTCTTGCACTTGGTGCTTCAACTGGTAAGTATTGGTACTGTTTTATTGGATTAACATCAAGCTAAGCATACAGCTTACAATTGAATATTTTTAGCTCAACATTCAGCTAAGCATTCAATATTTCTAGCCCAGCATTCAGCTTAGCATTCAATATTTCTAGCTCAGCATTCAGCCTTAGCATTCAATATTTCTAGCCCAGCATACAGCTAGGCATTCAATATTTCTAGCCCAGCATTCAGCTAAGCATTCAATATTTCCAGCTAAGCATTCAGCTGAGCATTCAATATTTCTAGCCGAGCATTCAGCTAAGCATTCAATATTTCTAGCTCAGCATTCAGCTAAGCATTCAATATTTCTAGCTAAGCATTCAGCAAGGCATTCAGTATTTATAGTTTCGCATCAAGCAGCTGAGCATGGCATTCTGCATGCAACATATAATAAATAGTATACATGCGATATATAGTATTCAAATTCAATCTAAGATACTCCATAAGAAACATAATATCCCCATAATATACAAAATAGTTTATGCAATGCAATATTGACAACATAGAAAATTAAGAGATGTTTAACGCAGCACAGAAACATCAGTATCTACACTGTAATGTACACATTATATAACCCAGATGATAGATGTTTTTGTATTATATCTTGCGTAGTGGCCTTGTTCTTTGATGTTGTCCCTCTTTGTAGTCATGATGGGTTCTTTACTTGCTGGAACACAGGAAGCCCCTGGAGAATATTTCTATGCAGATGGAGTGAGGTTAAAAAAATATAGAGGTATTGTACAAATTACTGCTCCGTTCTTTAGCAAAGGCATGCTTTTTGTGTTCTTTTGTAAATTGATTCTTTCAGTTACTGGTTTTTATTTGTTGATTATTAAGTGGCTTAATGACTGAGTGTGATTTTTGTTGTTGTTTCTTTATTTTGAGTAGCTGTTATTTCCAGCTTTTCAGCTAATTTAGACCTACTATGCATGCCGCATCCAGGCACGGGACCCCTAGTTTAACGTCCCTTCCGAAGGACGGCAGAGTGAGATATTTAATCATCCATCTGGAAAGTCACCCAACCTGATGCTGACCTCACACGACCAAGCTTAACTTCAGCTGTCTAACGCGAACTGACTGAGAAGCTTGGTCACTCGCTCCACTGTGATTAAATGGTTCACTGTCCGATTAGACTAATTATTGGTTTTTCTGATTGATTTTTTAAAGGCATGGGATCACTCAGTGCTATGGAAAGTAAAGGCAGCTTATCAAGATATTTTAGGTAATGCTTTATTGCAATATAAACTTGCTTGCTCTACTGTTAGTTTGTTTAACTGCCTTTCTCTGTTTGTTTTCATGTTCTAGTCATCGCGAAATTTAGGGTTTCGTAGTTGTTTTCATTAACAAGCATGTACCCAGTGTAACGTATAAAAATATTGCATATAAAAATGCCCGAGTAATGGGCTTCAAAAATTTCATTTCAAAACATTAAAGGCATTGTGCCAGACCAAGTGGACTTAGGGAAGAATGAACTTGCCAAGACTGGACTCGCACTGTGAAAGAAAGCGTTTTGAATGTTCTTATATATCACTTTTTAACTGCAGATTATGCCGGCTTTAAAACTGCTTTGCTAATATGAAGTTCATAATCTTTAATCTTTAGTGAAAGTGATAAAATCAAAGTAGCCCAAGGTGTATCTGGGTCTGTTCAAGATAAAGGAAGTCTGCATCGATTTATACCTTATCTTATAACTGGTATACAACATGGTTGTCAAGATATTGGTGCAAAAACATTAACACAATTAAGGTAAGGTGCTCGCTTTTATTTATCTATCAGTTTGATTTTCACAGCAATCTCTTATGCTTATACTGTTTACCCTAATGTTGCTGCGAACAGCATGTCTTGTAAAAGCTCTTTTCAGCACACCCTCTCAACTAACCACCCGTCCTTTTAACCCCTGCAGCGTAGTTGATTAATTTCCGTGCAGTCAATAGAGAAACCTGAGTTTTATCAAATCCATCTGTGGGTAATTCCATCTGACCTCCTTAGCCTTCCATCTCTTCATTGGTAGGTTCCGACCATGCGGGCTGCTCCCATCGGCTGTGAAAGCAGTGTGGTCGTCGGCTATTGCTCACGACCGGACCTGTGTTGAGGACTTTTGTGCAGAGTTGTACTCTTATCTTTAACCTTCGTCTTTTGGGTAAAGAAATGAAATAAGCGTCCCTGTCCGTGTCTGGACTACTGATTTGCACAATTTTGAGTTCGTGTATTTAGTGTCTCTAAAGTCTGTTACGTCCTCTTTGCTGGCAAAAAACGACGAGGGCTCGTCACTACTTAGCCTGATTGTTTTTCTATCCTGTACCTCTAAACTATTAAATTCTTGTTTGTACTTGTTAATTATTTCTTTAACAGATCCGCTACATATTCTGGTGAATTGAGATTTGAACGAAGGAGTTCTTCAGCTCAGGGTGAAGGTGGTGTTCACAGTCTTCACTCGTAAGTAGAGTTCCATCATTTTTTGTGCCATACTTTTATCAAATAGTCCCTACTAGTTCTTTCTCTTCGAATTGTGGTACCAGCACGGCGACCAAATAAATTGTGACAAAAAGAGCGACAGAGCAATTTATTCAATGACAGGGCAGCTTAATCGTGCTTCACCTGATGATGCTAAGAGTTAGTTAGCGAAACTTTGTCAACATGTGACGTCTAAGTCGATTTTTTTCTTTCTTCAATGGCCTAGCTATGTATTTGAAGAAAATATGATTAAGCTGCTCTGTCATTGAATAATTTGCACTGTCGTTCTTTTTTGCACAATGTTTTAAGTCGCCGTACTGGTATTACAATTCATCTTGAAGCTTCCCTTCCCAAAAGGTCAACCTATTTCTGCTTTCTCTTTACAGTAAACTCACTGATTTTTAGAAAGTCAGTTACTTGACCAAGAACACTCAGACGGCGCACCGTTATGGAATCGCTTTTAGCATGACTTTTGGACTCGTAGTCGAAGCGAGGCAAAAGAATGGACTGTGCGCCATGTCGACATAAGAAGCCTGGCTTAAGATAATCAGCAGATGTTTTTCTAATTCTGCCATTCCAAATTTTTGACAGAGCTGCATCATTATCACTGATCTCGAAAAAAAGACTGGATGAAACATCTACGGGTTTTTCGTGAAGTCATCTTTGGCAGCCATTTGAGGAGGCCAAGAACGCGCTTCCTCTTTGCGCAGCCACGAAGACAAAGACGCCACAAAAGGGCCTAGCAATAGCAGTTGATAGCATAAAACTCCTTTCACGAATCGAAGGTAAATGCTGATGGTAATGGCTACTGGAGGAGGCAAAAACGAAATACCAAGTCTGTGTGCACTTCCTAAGGCCTGTTATGTTGTAAGGAAGGCTCTGCACTTGGCGGCCTAAGATGGCCGCGATTAAAAACTTCAAAAAGGTTTTCGCTAAACAACGAGATGCGCTATCCTGTCTTTTTTTAGAGATCAGTGATCACTATACGTCAATCAGAGTCACTATGTGTCAATCATTTTATTTTTCTCTCTTTTTAAGGTATGAAAAACGACTCTTTTAAGTTGGTTGCTGTTGCAAAATCAAAAACAAATTTGGGTTAATTGCAGAGTTTATATTACACATAGATGGCAGAAAGTTCGTTTTTACGAAAGACACCTTTATACGGAACATTTACTCATGAACACCAAGTAAATAATATGAATTTTTTGCAATGAAAAAGGTACTGTTATTCGTTTGATATTTAAACAGGGACAAGTATAAACTATAATAAATGAGTATGCTCTTGAAAATCTATTAGTTTTAATGTTTTTCGCTTCATAGTCTTTGTGGTCCAATATGCTTACAAAATAGTAAAAAGATATAAGCAACTGCAAACAATTTTATAGTCTTCGTATGTATGAATTAGACCCAAATTTTTAAGGCTACAACGTGTTTTATATAAATTCCATAGTCTCGGATTCCCTTATTTGTAATGTCCCCCAATGATGCTAATTAGGTCTTTGCCAAAGGATCAAACATTGTTGGTCAAACATTTGAAATTTGTTTTACAAGCAATGTTTGACCGTTGGACGTCTCGAAACATTGCTTGGGAAGCAAATTTCAAATGTTTGACCAACAGTGTTTGATCTTTTTTGACATTCTTCAAAAACATTTGTTGCTTGAGCCAATCAAATTTTGTTTGACCAGAAATGTTTTGCGGTGTGGTTTAACGGTCAAACATTTTACTTGACAAGCAAATTTCAATTGTTTGGAAAATATAATGTTTCATCGTTTGGCCAGGTCCTAGGAGTGCTACTTTACAAGAGAAACAGGTATTGTTAGCAGTACCAGCAATCATTTTCATAACTGAGTTGAATTGAATTGCATTGAATTGAAAGTCATAATGATTA
>JAADKT020404410.1:0-14267 GCA_011763395.2 Chrysaora chesapeakei
AGAACATAAGTAACAACAAGACTAAGGAACTGGACCGAGAAACGGGACTGAGGAACATGAATCAGAACAAGACTACGTAACAAGACAAAGGAACGGGACTGAAGACCATGAAAAGAAAAAAAGACAGAGTAACATGACAAAGAAACAGGACGGAAAAACATGAGAAATAACAAGGTTACGAAACAGGACTGATGACCGTAATAAAAACAAGCTGAGGTAGGACAAAGGAGCATTACTGAATAGCAACAAGAAACACAAAACTAAGGAACATGACCTTAGGAACATGAGCAGTAAACGGTTAAGTTGAAACTGCTTTAGTCTTATGTTGCAATCAACATTAAGACAAATTTTAAGATGAGGATCGGATTTAAATTCATTTCGAAATTTAAGTTTAAGTTAAGTTAAAATTCAAGATTGAGATTCATTAAAAGTTTAAGACTAAGACAAGGTTAACATTAAGATTAAGATTAAGATTATGATTAACCATGCGTTAAGTTCAAGACTAGGATAAACATTAGCATTAAGTTTTAATTTCAGTCCAACACAAAAACCAAAACTAAGAATAAGATTGAGATTAAGAGTAATTAAGATTAGGATTAACATTAAGATTAAGATTCAGAGCAAGTATCGCAAATAAAAGGCTCAATCCCCTCACCCAGGAGTCTTTGGGAGGGGGAAGTCCTTGAAAGCGGAGGTCCTAGCGAGGCGGTGGTCTCACTGGGGCAAGGGCTAGTGCAGACATATATCCCAAAAATATGTAAATATCTAGTTGTCCCCATAAACAATACAAAATTACCTTATACACACATATATACCCTCTCTACTCTACATACCCTATGTCACTGTTAATACATACATGTAACCCAAAAATAAGTACATATCTAGTTGTTTACGTTTAATACGTTATATCCCAATAAACAATAAAAAATTTCCTTATACAATTATTTTTGGGATATATGTATGTACTAACAGTGATATAGGGTATGTAGAGTAGAGAGGGTATATAAGGTATAAGGTAATGCGTGTATAAGGTATACCTTATACACGCATTACCTTATACACACATTACCTTTTACCCTATATACCCTCTCTACTCTACATACCCTATATCACTGTTAATACATACATATATCCCAAAAATAAGTACATATCTAGTTGTATACGATTAATACTTTATATCCCAATAAACAATACAAAATTACCTTATGCACGCATACACTAAGGGGACAAAAGTATAGAAACGCCTGACTTAAAATGGCGGCGAACAGTGGCCTAGGACTGAAACAAGAAAATTTACATAACAAAGCTACGGCAGCTCAGCAGCCTCTGTGCACCTGACTTTGGCGCTAAATGTTTGCCATTTGACTAACTTTCAATTAAAATAAAGAGTGAAGGATTTCTTTGTTATTATTCTTAAAAAAACGATCAAAAACTTTGAAGCAGTGTCTTCAAAATTTGCTGGAAAATATTTCACAAGTTGGCTAAAAAACCGCGATGGAATAACTGCTCTCTTGGCTGTTTACTCGAGCTTTTTTAGTTATTCAAAGCAAAATAGTTTAAACTTTTGTGTCACATTAAAATTTTTACTCAAAAAAAGAAGTTAGCGAGAAGAATATATCACTGTTAATACATACATATATCCCAAAAATAAGTACATATCTAGTTGTATACGTTTGATACGTTATATCCGCATAAACAATACAAAATTACCTTATACACGCATATATACCCTCTCTACTCTACATACCCTATATCACTGTTAATACATACATATATCCCAAAAATAAGTACATATCTAGTTGTATACGTTTAATACGTTATATCGCCATAAACATTACATAATTACCTTATACATGCTGTAGGAAATCCTAGACATGAGGTAATCTCTAAAAGGACATTATGTCATCAAGGACAATATTAGACATTACACTCCCTGTCGTCAAACAGTGGGTTTCTTTGTTTTGTTACCAACGCAACTAATAGCTTGTCTGATGCATTATCGATAACTTTGTTTTGATTTGTACGTAAATTTTTAGAAAATTATGTAATCTCTGTTAATATTTTGACCTGGTTTCTATGACTAGGGAATTTAGAAAACTGCTTAAATACAGCGTAACTTTCAGTAGAATTTAGATAGGATTTGAGTTGCCTCAGTTAAGATTGTCATTCTTTGAGCATAATAATCACCATCAAGACTTGTGATTTATTTAGTGTCACTTGGAGTTTCTAAGTAAGCATAAAGCATAGTAACACTGCAAGAAATTCCCCAAAACGCATATATACCCTCTCTACTCTACATACCCTATATCACTGTTAATGCATACATATATCCCAAAAATAAGTACATATCTAGTTGAATACGTTCTATATATACACAATATCCCCATAACCTGACAAAATTACCTTATACATAGACACATTGACAATGTCACCGAAAAGACATTGAAGGAAGTCTGTTACCCATGGGGGAGACTTGGGGGGAGGGGTAACTCCCATATGTATGGGTACGCAATGTGCCATTTTTGGGGTATCTTTTTAAGAGTGGAAAATAAATCTTGGGGTGTCACATGTGCTAAAATTACAAATTGGGGGTATCAGTTCTGCTAGAATTAATCATTTTTGCTAAAATTACAACCCTGGGGATATCATTTTTGCTAAGATGAACAATTTAGTTAAAGTCACAATAACTGTCAAATAAAATTTCAGCTGTATAATTCTAAAAAAGACTTTTAGTAGCTGTGTGTCTATGTTCACATTTCTTTGTGAACTTCGGGGGTTTAGTATTAAGAATTTTCATAAATTTTGGGGACAAATTTTTTTTACAAAAATGGCAAAACCCCGTCACTGATCTATTGAAGTTACCCCTTGGCCCTACCCCTTTCCTGTTCCAACCTCCAAGCAATTAGGCATTTAAGAAAACTATAGTTTTTTGCCATTAATTTCCTGATGTTTTGAGTTCGGATGCGACCCTACTTATTGGAGAGGTATTTGTATTTTAGGAAGGGGGGCAGCTATAAATTTAAATGTGATCGGCGGCTTTTTGGCCTGGGGAGATGGATCAAATTTTTGCACATGCCACTCTATGGCACCTGCAGAGACCAAATGAAGATGGAAGAAATGAGAGCAGAAAATAATGTTAGCAGCAAGAAAAAACACCGACACAAGCGCAATCCCGACACAGTGAAGCGAAAAAACAAGGAAAGAAAAGCAAGACGAAGGCAGTTGGAGAAGGACTTCAGCACCATACAAGAGGAAGAGTCGATAGCAGCTGCAGAACAAATTGACCTTGGCCTTGATTCAGACAGGGAGAGTTTGAACTCTGAAGGTTCTGGGGAGATAGAGGCAACAGATAGAGATAAGATAAGACAAGGAGATAAAGAAGGGAAGTTACCAACAACTAAGGAAATGTTCATGGTAGGCACAGCAGTGATCGCAACTTGGCATTTTTGGACTCTTACACTTATCAAATGATCGGTTAGCGGAATTCCGCCGCTAAGATGATGACCCCCTCCCACCTGGTCCTGGTCCTTAACGGACATATCCTCCTGAAACATACGGATAGAAAGCCATGGGTCATAGGATTGGGTAAGTTGTCATGCTGAGTTCGCCACAACATTATTTTATTTCAGCCCAAAGTTTTAAGTATTTTTATGATAACCTTAACCTTAACGGATTCTTCTGAACCCCCTCCCCCTCTTAGGAGTGGAATTCTGTTAAGCGATCATAAAAGAAAGTGTGCAAATTCCCTAACAAAACCCACAATGAATAAAAGCCCCTCTAAGATGGCTTGCTCTAGAATTAGAAGGAAAGGGCATAGAAAGTTTTATTAATGTTGTATTCCCCTGCATATGCAAGATAAACCAGAGAACAAGCGGAAGAACCAACAAATAACCGACAAGCGTACCAGCTGATACAAAAGTGTTATATGTATTTTTAAGAATCTCCAGGATCTTATTGGTTCCTGTGAATAGTTTTGTGATGGTATCCATAACTTTAATTTTCTAGGATATAGTTTGCAGAAAGGAGATTAGATTTAAATTCAAGTCCCTTTTTGAGGGAGAAAGCAAAGAAAAATATGAAGATGAAGATAGCTATGAGGCAAGGGAGCTGAAAAACACGGGAAAGAGTAGACAGGCCCCAGATAAGATTTCATCAAAGGAAGGATGAATTCAAAGAAACGAAAGCTCGCCATGCAGAGTGCCTTCATGAAGCACAATCTAGCGTTGTATATGCAAGATCAACTCTGATGATTGAGAATGCAGTTTTTAGTGGCACATTTTCTATGCATGAAACTGTGTTTGATGAATATGCCGTAGTATTCCATAACGAGGTTGACATTGTAAGAGTTAGTGAGCTTTCGTTGGTATTTGAAACAGCAGGATATAGAATTTGGCATTTTAAGTCAAATGACTTTTTGGTTGAAGTATTGGGTGCTTGCATATTTGCACAGTTCCAATAGAAATGCCGATAAAATATTCCCAGAGCCAATTGCAGTATCTGTAGATGGAGAAAATCAAGAGCTGGTTATGTATTTTGAGGATTTTGATGCTTCCTCAATGACATCAGTTCAAAATGCAATGTTTAGCTGTTCAAACAAGGATGATGAATGGCTGGTGGTTATTATCCTAATTGGTGCCATTATGTTTGTATCTCATGATTGTGGAATAATCCTGAATAGCCTTGGCTTTGATAGCCTTATTGTAGGTACAAATCACAGCGGAAACACAGAACCAATGCTATCGGAGTATTGGAATGTATGCACGATACAAAAAGCAAAAAAACTTACAATTAAACAACAGAATTTGTATTCATAATGTCGGTTTATAGCTCAACAACTGCTTTCAGGGCAGCAGGCTCCCTCTTTAAAAAGTGATGTGTTTTCTTTTGGTGCACTACTGAGGAGCATAAACTCTAATAATAGAAAAAGAGCACTGAAAGATTTGAAAGAATTGTCTGTACGATGTACATCGATGTCTCCAGAAAATAGATCTTCTACAGAAGATGTAAGAAAAACTCTAAATAATCTACTGTCAAAATAATCTGCTGTCACTAAAATTTGCTAATAGGCTTTTAAAACTCCTTCCGGGTTATGCACTTAGCGCACGTTTAAGGCCCATTTCCACCTCAATTGCATTCGCTGTTCGTTTGCAAACAGAATAGGGCCTTCGTGATCAATTTTAGGTGATAAACAAAGTAGAACTTTCTCTAAAACTTGAGCTTGACTTGCAGCAGAAATCAGAATCGCTTCACGTTCAGGCTAGCAAACAGCGAATGGGAATGAAGTGGAAATGGGCCTTTACGATCCGAGTTTCTTCGGGATATCTCAGGAGATATGTACGGAGGTCACAACCTCCTTCATAATGGACCATGTGCTCTTTTCTATTAAGAGGCATTTGTATTACAAAGGGAAAGAATATAAATGAAATTGTTTCAGGATTTTTAAAACAACAAAAGGAATTTTGAAAGCAAGAAAAACGATTATTCAGGGCATTTCCAAGAGTCTCAAAATCTTATTAGCAAGTTCTATTGTTCTGAGGTGATAACGGCTGGTTTCATGGGCTGTTTTCCCTGCTGGTCTTAGGTCTCTGCTGGTTTCAGGAGGTTTTAACTTTTTTAGATTAGGATAACACATCACTGCCCCTATGCTTAATTTATGTACTTCATGACTGCATTTCATCACAATTGACATTGCTGGTGTTGGATGTTTACTAATACTTAATTCATAATTACGTATATAATCTTTGTTCTATCTTATACTCATTCTGAGATAGATCTAAGTTACAGAAAGAAATATCCTCTCTCTCCAGTTTTGCCTTCAGATTCAATGGTTGTTAAATCATTTGAAAGGGCTAATTTGTTTTGCTTACAGAAAAAAATAAATCTTTAACATCCCTTTTCCAGATTTAAAAAACACACCATTCTTTAGGCAAACGGGAGAGCATACTGTACAGTAAACTGTGGCACATAAGCCCTGGGCAGGATCAGCTGAATCGATATTGTATCGTCAAAGCCTGGCAAATCTACAGATATGCACAATAATACCATGATAGCTAAAAGGAGACAGTATTGAACCAATGAAATCTTTCATACAAATGTAATAAGTATTGGATATGGGTACAAAAATGAACATTTATCAGTGCCATGAAACAGTATTTAATTTAACTCAATAAAAAAGATACTTATTAAATGCAAAAATTGATAATCAAACTAAGAATCCGTCGGCTGCTAAAGAATGTAATACAGACTGCTTAAAATCTTCAGTTACAGTTATTGTGGATCCAAATGTAAGGCGGGACACCTCAAAAAAACAAAACTTTGCACTGTTTAGGATCCTTGATTACATTTTCCATAGATACAGAAGCGACTGTTGAGGTTTCTTTAAATTTTTAACGCTTCGAGTCTTTCTTCCCAGTTTTATGAAGCCACAAACCAGGCACAGATTTCCCTGCTTCAAAAAGGTTTTCAACGTCTTTGATTTTACCATCAAAAAAGAACAGCCAAAAGTTTGATTTGGCAGTAGTATACACCGGCAACAATATACCTGTCTTCTCTCCCACGGCGGCAACTTTTGCTCTCAGAGTGACCGAAGAATCCTCATGAAAGAGATAGCTTGAGCTTTCCAGTAATTCCTCTAGCTCGATTGACCACCTCAAACTCTTCCTCTCTAATGAGGTTACCATTAATATTGGCATCCCTGGCACGCTCTTTGCTCACCAGCCGTAAAACTCTATGCAAAGCTTGGAATTGCCTTTCAATTAAGGTCTACTTTCTTCACTTGTTTTGTCTTCCACAATCTCATCAACTAATTAATGTTTCATTGATAATGAATTTGATATTATCTTTTGAGTTCATGATTAAATTTATTTGATTTGATAATCACAGGGTTTCTAAAAGGAACACCCTCAAGCAATCCTTCCACATGGAAGCCCTTCTTCAGATATGGAACCTTTTCACTAGGGTGCAGCCCTTAATGTTCCGTGAACTTCCTCATTTTAGCCGAAAACTTTTAAATGCTCTGTGGGCCCTTGTCACTTTATAGCATAAAATTTATATTAAAAAATCAATAAAGCAAAGATGATAGAACTAGTCAACAACTTTGCGTACTGAATGAAAATCTTTTTGTGATTAACGAGAATGAAGAATAGCTATGGTCATGGATAGTGCTACCAGCGGGCACGGGGCAGGAGCTCCTGCAGAATTTCAGCTAGCTCCCCCCGTCGGCAAATAAATTTTCAGATATTTCAATTAACTGTTGGCACTTCTGGACAACCAACATGCCATTTTGACAAACAGCTTTGTAATATTGAGTAGTTCTGTACTTTTAGAATTGCCACTAGCAAACAGAAAATGTGGCACAGCGACACAAAATAGCCAAATTACAAATCTACCCCTGTCGGGATTTGAGAACTGTTTTACCCCCAGAATTTATTTTCTGGCACCATCTCCTTGTAATGGTTACCGGCAGGGCGGTCCTTAAATTGGGGGTGTTGGGGTGTGACATCCACCCTGGGAAAAGGGCCAGTCGGCAAATCGGTAGTTTCGGTCGGCAAAATCACTCTTTTATTCACCAATCATTCATACAGAGTAAAGGCTAAAGAAAAACAATGGGAAATAAAACAGAACTACTGCAAAAGCATGGAGCATCTTTGCTTGACAAGGGAGGGCCAACCAACGAATTTATAAATTTTTCAGAATATGCAATAGTTTTCCATTTTCGATGTTTCACCTGCGACGATGCATTAGAGCAACAAATCTATAGAAGTATTCATTGTACTGTAATGTAGTATCAATTAGACTCTATAGCAAGCAATAATATTTGTCAACCTGTTGGGTTCTTCTACAGTTCAGATGTTCAAAGGTGTTTCGGTTTTTTACTACAATTTTGAAGTTTCGTGCCACTTAAAGACCATAAAAATTCTGTATGAATTCCGCGATAGAGTTCCAAAAAAATTGCATTTTAAGAGTTCTGAAAGGGCCGTTAGAGCGATTCTAGCTTCTGGTTTTTCCAAAATTTTCAGGGGAGCATGCCCCCAACCCCCCTAGTGACTTGTTCCTTTGGCGCATGTTCTACCGCAATGCCCGTTTCACTCGTGCCTTGCTAAGTTTAAGCACCCTTCGTAAGCCGATTTGATGATGCCTAGAAAGATTCTTTCAGTTTGACTCTAGTCGGCAAATCGAGAGGGTTGCACCCCACCTTGAAAACTTTTGTCAGGACAGCCCTGGTTACCGGGAGCTGATTAAAACGAAAACGAAATGCGCATATCTTTATGGAATTATAACAACTAAGTTACTTACCGTATTTTTGGTTGAACAGGTTCTGAACGTCTTTGTAAGAATATTGTTTTTCTCCTCTGTCATTAGCATCGAAAATGATAATCAACAAAGTCTGACAACCTCGTAAGTACTCCTGCGGCATACGAATCTAAAAAGTTACTTTTGATTGAGAAAGATGAACAGTCCTTGAATGAACTGGCAAATTTGGCTACTGCTACATTGTACCTAAACATTTATATCCACAAGAACATTTTATTAGCTATTTTGTCCTACTTTCAAATCTTAAAGATCCACTACCAACTGTTAATTTTACAAACGTTGGAAACCTCGAACACAGAAGATCTTATTACAAATTGATATTATATACTATCTTGATAACATACCAAAATAATGCAACATCTTTTTCAATATCAATTGTCAAAGATCAATGAGTCTATTTTCTTTCGTTCCCAATTATGATATCCAAATTCTACTAAAAATTGCCGCCTAGCGAGGAATGCCTTCATCAGGGAAGTTTTCCTCATTTTCAATTTGAATCTGTTCCAGTTTTTATGGTTCGACCTATCTTGCAAGTGCTTCTTCTCGTACTTAACGCAGCTCTAGTACCTTTCTTTGCACATTCAGCTTTAGTTTTTAAAGGGATTAAGAGGTGACTTATAATTTGCCAGGACTACAGGTGAAATCTACAGCCCGACCAAGGGGCGTATCAGTACTAAAATTAGCGTACGAGATTTTGTGAGTTATAAATCTCTTTGTCCTTTTTGGTGAGATTTATGGGATTTATTGAGATTTACAAAGATTTATAAGGGATTTATTCGAATTTTTTTAGATATTTCGAAACTTGCCTTGCCAAGCTTTTTTTCTTAATGAACATAAAAATGACTGGATTTGGTCTCAAAGACTTTGGTTTGGTTTGGTTTTCCATTACATCTTTGAAGAACGTACACATTTTTCCTACAATCATTGTCTAGCATGCTCCTGATTGTGGGAATCAAGACCCGTGCACACGTGCAGTAGCTAACACATGAGATTTTTAAGGGATTTGTAGGGTTTATAAGATTAATAAAATTTGTAAGATTTATGGAGATTTATGAGAAGGTGTACAAGATTGTGAAGTGATACACCCCTTGGTACAGCGTATCTAAGTTTTATTGTCTTAGATTACCTGAAAATTCTTCCCTAATCAAATTTTGAAGATGCAAAATAAGATTAAATATGACATGAATAGCTTACCAAAGAAACTACGAAATGAACTGGCCACATGAGGTTTTGTGTCCCATTCTGGGAACCAAACTGCATGACTTCTCTTCAACAAAGAAGTAATAAGGCAGACTCACAACCTAGGTGTTCAAGCATGTCAGTCTGTAAAATACAATTATTAAAATCTTAATATTCATGAAATCTTAAAAGTTTTATATAGTCTGGATTATGGAAAACTCTATTTCATTTTAATGTGGAACTTATTGTACTGTAACATTGGATTTCTGAAGATGTAGAGAATATTTTGTTATGGATTTATCTATGACCATTGTTTTTTTTTATCCTTTGCCATCAAACAAATTTTAGAGTCATTAAGTGTAATGTCAGATTTGTCAAGAAAAAATTGCTACACAGCCTATTACTATGCAGGCATCAGTACCAATGACCTCCAGTACCAGATTAGGCTTGAAAAGACACACACATTATAGCATTAATATTTTTTACCCTTTGCAATCACAATATTTTAGGGTCACTAAGTGTAATTTGAGAGTCATCAAGAGAAAATGAAACTGTTTGCATACATGCCGAAAGACTTGCTCTTTTGAGTTAAATCTCACTGCAACATTAGACAAATTAATACAGGAAAATCCGTCTGTACATTTTTCAAGTCTGTTTGAAAAAAAAAAACAAAAACGCCAAAAGGGAAACATAACAGTGCTTTAGTGCATAAGAACATGTGGTTACTGGTGCTTGATAGAGGGAGCCAGATTACCAGGTAGAACATGGAAGCCAAAAAATGTGACTGAAAAAATTACCTCTTCACATAGACAACGCTTGTGTCTAGCAATAAGGTTCTTCTTCTCCGCCTCACTGATTTCTTCATTTGGCTTTTGCTTCTTTGCTTCAGAATTACACCAGTCTCTGCTATTCTTTGTCAATGAACGCCATTTTTCTCCTCCCAGTCTGTTTTGAGCTTTGCTCTAGTGCCTGTGATTCATCTAAGAATTAGAGCATCTCCATGTATTACACGGAATGCATATTTACCTACCGTAAATGCACCAAGAAATGCCCTGGCTTTTATTTAATTTTCGAGATTTTAAGGGATTCATTGGATATGGGTGTTTAATACAGGCTTGGTCATTAAACAACTAAGAAATTTGAAAATTCATTGTTTGATATACTTATATTTTAATCATAGTAAATTCATCAAAAATAAGAAATATCAAAAATTGTCTACAGTACATCATTAAAGTCGTCCTTGTCACTGTCTTCCTCTAAGAACTTAAAGTTGGTGTTCACCTCTTATTTATCCGAATCAGTGGGAAAAACAGATTTTCCAGGATGCTATTATCTGAATGAAATATACCAGAAAGCTTTAAAGTTCAATCCTTGTTCTCATTTCCCTGTAAATTGCGTAGATTAGGAAAGCTCTAACAAATGCTCCTTTTGGACTGAAGAAGAGGGCATTTATTAACGACAGGCCTTTATTAGAGACCAGACGTTCATAAAAATTGTCAATATCTTAGGAGGGCATTAATTGGAGTATTTACGGTGTATATATTTTTTTTATTATCCTAATAACTCAAGAGGTCCTAAGGGAGCAAAACCCTGAGCCACTTTGCCATACCACCTGATGTAGTCAACAATTCAAAAAAATACACATAGCAATAAATACAGGAAATATCTCACAATGACAGCAGCTCTTGAGTTTGATGGAATATTGCATATGGACACATCTAAAGGCATACTTCCAAAATACAGGTATGAAAACAAAATGCGGTTTAATATCACTTGAAAATAACAAAATGAAACTTTTAACCAAATCATACTATATGCTAGCAAAAAATGACATACAATACGGTCATCAGTACCAGGCCAATGCTTTGGTTTTGGTATCTGCTATTTCATTTCAGTTAGGAAAAAAGCAATTATACTTTCCAATTTCACCAGCAAAGCTTCATCAAAATATACCATACTATGTCACTATGACCATACTCAACAATGCACATACTCAACCATTTAAACTATAAAATTCTCAACTGCAGCCTGTTGGCAGATTGTTTCCACCTCAAACCTGTATGGGCATAGGGTCATCAAAAGGCCAATTTCACACTGTATTTCTTTTGTACTGGCATAGTGGTCTTTGTTCTCATTGTTCCTTTAGGCATTAATATCACATTACTGTGTAGCAATAATACTTATGTGTAGCAATTACAATATGGGCATCAGTACCAGTGACCTCCAGTACTAGATTAGCCTTGGAAAGACAAGATTCCACAAAAAGTATAGCATTAATAATATAGTTTTACTGTTTACCTGACATGAAGAAATCGCTCTTGCTATAGCCTAATGTACAACATCCACCAAAAAAATTCTCGCTTGCTATAACCTAGTCTGAGCAGATGAAGCATAAGCAACCACTCTTCCTAAAGCGCAATGTAGAACGCCAAGCATAAGCATTTGTTCTTGCTATAGCCTAATGTACAACATCAAGCATAAGCATTCGCTCTTGCTACAGCCTAATGTACAACATCAAGCATATGCATTCGCTCTTTCTATAGCCTAATGTACAACATCAAGCATATGCATTCTCTCTTGCTATAGCCTAATTTAAAACATCAAGCAGAAGCATTCTCTGTTGCTATAGCCTAATTTACAACATCAAGCATAAGCATTCGCTCTTGCTATAGCCTAATGTACAACATCAAGCATATGCATTCTCTCTTGCTATAGCCTAATTTACAACATCAAGCATATGCATTCTCTCTTGCTATAGCCTAATTTACAACATCAAGCATAAGCATTCGCTCTTGCTATAGCCTAATGTACAACATCAAGCATATGCATTCT
Source organism: Chrysaora chesapeakei (assembly GCA_011763395.2). NCBI lineage: Eukaryota > Metazoa > Cnidaria > Scyphozoa > Semaeostomeae > Pelagiidae > Chrysaora > Chrysaora chesapeakei. Next base: position 12,325 of record JAADKT020404410.1, read on the forward strand.
CTCTTGCTACAGCCTAATTTACAACATCAAGCATATGCATTCTCTCTTGCTATAGCCTAATATACAATATCAAGCATAAGCATTCACTCTTGCTATAGCCTAATGTACAACATCAAGCATATGCATTCTCTCTTGCTGTAGCCTAATTTACAACATCAAGCATAAGCATTCGCTCTTGCTATAGTCTAATCTACAACATCAAGAATAAGCATTCTCTTGAAATAATTATTCATTTCAACAGCATAGAAATACTCTACAGAAAATACTGTATTATGATTAAGTAGAGATTGGCAATTGTCTTGGCAACAATATCTTAGCAGGATAATGTGGACCTATATTATTACACAATTGCCCATACAAATCCAAAGTTTGAGTGTAAGTTTGCAGCGATTTGCCTTGTTGGCATTGTGAAAGCAAAGGATGTTTCAAGATATGGTCAAAACAGTGTTATTTGCCTATTATTTAATGATATGAAGAAACTATTCAATGACCATCTATTTCATATCAACGAACAAGTAAGTGATTTAACTGCATGGTGCTGTTGTTAGCTGCCTTGGAGACACTGAGGAACAATAGCAGTGGGGCGGATTTTAAGTCAAAGTTAGGCTGGAACACAAGTAGGTGCAGTAATTGCTTGTGCACATTTGACGATATGCAGAAGAAATTTCAGGAAAACCAATTCAGACTCTGAAGTTTTGAACAATATGACAGTCACTGCTGTAACATGGAAAATGCTTCTACACCAGCTGCCAAGCAAGATTCACAAACAACCTATGGCATTATCCAGAAACGTCTGTTAAGTGATTTGCCAAACTTTGGTGTGACTAAACAGTTTCCCAAAGATACCATGCATATCCCCCTTGAGCGCTCAGTTCTAGTGCTCAAAATTTCAGAATGATTTTGAATTGGACAAAATAAGGGCCATTCTTATTGAAATATGCTGCCCATAAGATGTTATTTCAGATTGCTTAGACAAGAAGATCCTAAGTTTTTCAGTTGACAAAAATGGTCTGCAAAAATGCCCTGTGTACTTGAAAATTCCTGAGCTTGGCAATATTGCCTTGCATTTCAAAGATCAAATCAAAAAGGCCATTATTCAGTGTTTCCCTGCTGCCAGCCTTAGGTTGATTTGACCTGCCAGAAAGTTTCATTACATTATATTATGTGCAACTTTCCCCATAAATGGTTGACTGAACATAGCAGTCAAAAGATGCTGATGGGAACTATCAGAGCTAAATATCATGGGAGCAGCAGATAGATACCATTGATGATCTGATAGCTACAAGATAGAAAATGATGCATGTCGAACCAACAGAGACGAAGTGATATTCCAGACAAAACAAGCAAAAATAGGCGTTTGCCATTGGATTAAGTTGTTTTATGTTTAGCTGCTTTGAATTTAATTTTCCTGCATCTGCTGTTTCATAGATGAAGAGCCACATTTTGTGTAACACTATTTTAATTGAACTTACTAAAGACATTTCTACCCTACCAAAAGTAGTTTATAAGAGTAGAATGGAGGTGCACCTTCCAAGGATCAGCCCTTCCCATCACAGTGACGTCATCACATTGCACTATAGCGTGAGCAATTTTTACGGTTTTGAAGCAGGTACAGATAAGGGTAGTTCCTCCTAAAAATTTATCTATATATAAAGCTAAGTAGAAAGTAATAATGAAGAGATCACACGAAGGAAAGACCTAAAGGCTCCTCCTCAGCAATAGACCTCTCATACAGTGCTGCTTGTAAAGGGAATAATTCTGCAATCTGATTAGTTAAAACTTTCTAGAAAAGAACTTTCTAGAACTTCCTAGTCCCTTGAAAAAGGGTAGGTCCCTAAAAATGACATAACAATCCTGTAATCCGATTTGTTGAAACCCACCTTAACAGCACTGTTGATGAAGATAGATTGGCACTAGATGGATATACGTTTATTAAAAATAAC
>JAADKT020405521.1:0-14265 GCA_011763395.2 Chrysaora chesapeakei
GACTATAATAAGGCAGGACTCTTTCCGAAGAAGAAATGGAATGGAAGGAATGATACTATAAGATTGCCATATGCAACGATGACAGCAGGTTTGATATTCCTATTTACTATACTATATATCTTTTTATATATATTTAGATTTTAGTACACGTAGTTTTAGTTTAGTTTTTATTTAGTATAAGTAATATATATTATCATGTTATGCCTATCTCATTATTCAAATAAAGCTATCGAAAACGTTTAAATTAACTGAGAACGTGTACTGTATGAGCGAAAGGAATCAAGAAGAAAAGCGGCAAGGCTTTCATCTTGAATAAAACAGAAAAAGCCAATAAGAAGAAGAAATCTTTGAATTGAAAAAGCACCCTGTCTTACTTCTTTTTCTAATTCCGCAGCATCCCTCCCAAAGCATCACTCTCTAAAGAACAAACATATCTAATTAACAGGCATCTTTCTCTTATTACGAAGCATCCCTCTCTAATCGTGAATCATCTCAATTCGTAAAGCGTACATTGAAAGAGGTCTTTTAACCCCTTCAAGCAATTCAGTTGTCAAACATGTTTTATTGAATGATTTCAACTTTAATCACATCAAATTTTCTTATTTTTTAGGCACATTCAAATACTCGTTCAACATGTATGACAACGTGTTTGATGCAGATGTCACAAAAGACGAACTTCGTGTGAAGGAAACTTGGAAGTAAGTTTGGCATTCTTCTTTATTTCTGTAACTGTTTTCTCCTTTTTCTGCATATATCAATGATATAACTGAAAATATAGCAGTGTTAGACAGAACTGACCTGAAAATTTATACCTTGAGTGCTCAATTGAATTACTGTAACAGCTTAAATCTCAAACAACAAAGCTGCAGCATTCATGTCAAATGTATGCATGTTGATGTGAACAGATATAACATCGTGTTTCTGCTTGAATGTCTCCGTAAAGTCTTGTGTTGTAAGCCTAACAGTTGAGGATTTCGACCTGCAAAGTTAGGAATGGTTTTGAGGAGGTCTAAAAACATGTTAAGCAACTTTTAAGCAACTTTCAGGGCTGTAATGGCTGAATTCTTAAGAAGCTTTGAGGGCTTGACAAATGTTAAGTTGCTTTTTGGAAATAAGGTTTATAATAGTACTCTACTAAAATATTTTGTTTGCATTTTTAACTATACCTAGCATGAACCTATACCCTTTATTGTGTGTTTCTTTATAGGTCTGGTCATCTGATTTCATTAGGAGTTTATATAGATAACATGGTGGAAAAAGATCTGGTTTATTCTCCAGAATACAAGATCAATTCAGCTGTATTATCACTGAGTATTGAACCCCAGCCGATTGCTCCTGTCGCATCTGATATCATCATCACATTCTGGCATAAAAAAGTGAGCTTTCAAATTTCTATTTCATTTAAGGGAATTCTAATTCCCTAGCACTGACTTTTGTCTGGAAAATATTTTACGTATGAGGGTCATTTAGGGGTTCTACGGAACTTGGGATTGGAACCTGAGAAATGTAACAAGGGAACTTAGCCAAAAACAAAATCGAACAAGGGAACGTTTGGAAACAGGGATCAGGCGAGATCCTCCCTATCAATCTGCTTGGCTGTCAAGCTGAATAATAATCCTATAAGACTCTAGCGAGCAACGGGATTTTCTCCAGGGAACAGGGGAACGTGTTACCTCCTTAGACGATCCTTACGTATCCGCATTAGTTATACGGAGTATTCCTGAGCAATCTGAAGTTTTATGTATTGAATGCATTGTTTTGTATGAGCATATCCGCATCTTAAATGTGGCTGTTCAACTCTTGCTATGTTTCCCCTATGTTTACAATCAAATTTAATAATGCATTCATTAGCCAAGATGCTCTATGCATTCACCCTTTAAAGGGCCCCTCCAGTCAAAATTTTTATTCTTGGAGTAGAATAGATGCACTTCAGCCTCCCGATTCCGAATCTGCAATTATTTTACCGTTTTGCTATTATAAGCATTTGTACGTCAATAAGTTGAGTTGAATTGTTCTGACGAAAATTTTCGGATCAAGATCTTGTGACGTATCACGCGTTCTCCTTTAAGATGGGCAACACATATCTATTGTACGATCCAAGTGTCTGATTATAGCGTTAACTGTATACAAAAATAAAATATCACGTTTTCTCTGAGTTTTAAAGTCTAGTCTTCTAGTCTGGTTAGGGTACCGACTGTATTTGTTCCTGTTTTGGTCTTTGAAGCAACTGTACTGAAATCAACATTTTGAACATCGTGATTGGTGAAATAGGATCATTAAGACCTGATGGTATCTGATACCTCAACCAGTAGGTGCTCTCATATCAAATGATAAATTTGAAGATCGAATGATCAACGGTAGTCGTATAAAAACCTTCTGTCGTTCCTTTTTCAGCCAGGGATGTTTAAGCCTATATGTGTTTATTGGCAATACGTGAAAACAGAAGATGCTAGGTATGGTACAGCGAATCGCTGCTTTATTGATTGTCTTACTGATTGGTTATCTAATTGGTTAATCGTTGGACGTTTTGTCATATCGTTTTTTGTCACCATTTCAGTGCCAAGTACATTGGTGGTTATTGGACAAATTATGGAATGAAAGTTTTGACAACGAATTCAACAGCAACCGTTTGTGCTTCTAGTCATCTTTCTGCTTTCGCTGTTTTGATGGAACCAGAATACGAAAAGGTAAGAAAATAATATAAAATATGGAACGAAACGTTTCTTAATTAATTTCTAAATGGTCTGATGATTCGAATCAATCTAGATGGAAATCGTATCAATGGATTCTTGAGGGGGATGACAAAGGGGATCTTTGGTACCAGGCTCCATCCAAATCGCAAGTGTTGGTACCACGTTATCCCAATTTTGGTCGGAGATAACCACTGTATCGGATGAAATGATATTGGTACCAGGCTCAACCATTTTCAGAGCTTTTGGTACCAGGTTCCGAGCCAGGTTCTACCCTGTTTCCAGAGTTTTATACCAGGTACCACCCCTCTGGTACCATGGTACCACTACCCTGTCACTCCTCTCATACTTTGACTTTCGTTTCAGGCACCTGAACCGATTGACAACTTTACTTTGGCAACCATCATATTGACTGTAGTATCTATCATCAGCCTTATTGTCTACCTTGTGGCCATGATTATGCTAGGGTAAGTTAAATTGTTCCATTCGTGGCATACCACAATTGATCGGATTCGAACCTGGGTTGCATGATCTGAGAGCCAATGACAATTCCAGTGAGCTAATGAACTAAAGAGCCCAGTAAAATTGCAAAATGAAACTTCAAGTCATACAGTCCAAGGCTGTCCTCCAATTTTGAATTTTGTTTCGGCTGTTTAGTGTTAAGCATTCTTTGGGAGGGGGGCTTTGGGATTTCACGGGTTGCGGGTTTGGGTGATTTCGGCCTCGGGTTTTCGGGTTTTTCCAAAAAGTCATGCGGGTTTTCGGGTCAAGCATATTTAACGGGCATAGGGTTTTGCCATTTTTCTAGCTCGGGTTTCGGATATTGTAGTGAAAAGGTGCGGGTTTTCGGGTTTTCAACATGACAAAGGATGTCATTGTGTAAACTTCTAAAAACAGTTTTCGAAACTAAGCTCATCTGGGTTTTCAGGTTTGTCCCAATTTTCTTCCGGCTTTTCGGGTTTTGATACCCCCAAAGCCCCCCTCCTTTAGTGCCATATATTTTTAATGAATATAAAACAAATGAATAGTTTTTGAGTAGTACAAAACTTCAAAATTGCTATGAACAGCGAAAACATTTTCGGGGATACTTAAAAGGCTTTTTTGTCTGACACTCCTCAGAATATAAACGTCAGAAACAGACCGAGACATTAGAAATGCCAATTCAGCTGCACTTTCTGATTGGTGCGTTTTGATCCGCATCTGGGTATAAATTCCGCCTTAGTTCATTGTTTCGGTCTGTTTCGGACGTTTATATTCTGAGGAGTGTCAGAGGAAAAAAGAATTTGCGTATCCCCGAAAATGTTTCCGCTGTTCATAGCAATTTTGAATAACAAACACTGGGGTAGATTTTTCCACGAAGGGCATACAAAGCTCATGGAACTCGAGCCTTGACTGCATGATCTGAGAGCCTACTATACGGCAATTCCACTGAGCTAAAGAACTCAATGAAATTGTCGGGTAACTCTCGAGTAGATTTTCTATCAGTGGTATGCAACCATTGGTGGATCGAACTTGGACTGCATGGTCTGAGCGCAAATGACAATTCCATAGAGCGAAAGAGCTGTATGAAATTGTCAAGTAACTCTCCAAGTCACACATGCTCTACTCCCGTTTGGCTTTGTGTTTCGGCTGTTAAGCCTTCTGGGTCGAGATGTGGACTAATTTGTCTACTACTACTAATTGAGATACTTCTTGTTCCTAGATGCATGAGAACTCAGTACAGCAGAATGTATATGTACATTGCAACAGCTTGTCTTCTTTCTCAGATCGTCTTTGTTTTGGCATTGATGAAAAAGGATAACTGGGTATGTCAAGTCTCTTCACTTATATCTACTTATGAATTGCATGCAGCACAGAAAACGCCCTCTTATTTAACGCCTCTTTCATTTCATTCACTTTTACTCTTTTATCCACTTTAAGCCCTGTAAGCTCTTACATCCATGGTAAACTCTTACAGTATATGCAGGGCGAGAATTTGATTGACACCCCACTTTAGAGGATTGATCGCAGCCATAGCTGGCGTCTCTTTCATTCTTAACAAAGAACAATATTTTCCCCTTTAAATCGGAGGAACAGGGCCATAGCTAGGACGCAACGTCCCGGAGGATAAAGCTGGGTATTTTACAAACAAAGAGGGCGTGGCGTTTTAGTGATGGGCGTAGCTTGGCTGCTGACCTTTCCTTGGCAAATTTCTATTCGGTTCTTATCTATTGCAAACAACAATCAGGCTAGAAGTATTATGCATTCATCACATACGCCAGATGGGATATTATAGAAATGAGGGACATAAATGCAAAAGGAGGGAGAACATAGATGCCCTGGGAAGGGGTTGAAAATTTTAACTCTAGAATGTCGTAGAACGTACACTTTTCAGTTGTTGAACAAAAGAAATTGTAATTATTTGCTGGTGAAAATTTCAAGCTTTTGCTAATTGATTCTACTGGTGTTCCATCATCCCCATTCCCTTTTATCCCGTGAGCTAACTGGTGTTCAAAACACAATGTCAATCAAGCTATACTTTTCTAATGCGAGCATTTTGATCCACATCCGGGAATATATCTTGCCTTAAAATCAATTGTTTCTGACTGTTTCTGACGCTTACACTCTGACGAGTGTTCGTTGAATTAGCTTTTTAGCCATGTCCAGAGATATTTCTCTTTTTTTAGTACTCTGAAGTTCTGTAGCTACAACTCAGAGACTATCTTTTGCAAATTCTTGGTTACCTATATACTGACTACTGTATCGTTACTGTTTATTTCGTAGAGCATGTGTACAACGATGTCAATAATAATGCAATTCTGTCACACAACTGTGATGAGTTGGTTAATGATAGAATCAGTGCATCAATTATCAAGAATCAGATATTTCTTCAATGAAGTCAATTCCAATATCGAAGCATTTTACTCTTGCATTGGATGGGGTAATTCATTGCATTTTCTTACTTTCTATGATTATGAGGAGGGGCAATTCACTCCTTGGAATTTCGTATACTCTAATGAGAAGGTGAAGGTGAAGGTGAAATGGTGTTTTAGCGCCAGTCGGTAGGATCTCGATAGAAGGTAAACTGATAGAGACCTTGACCCTAGCTGTGATGCTATCGTGGCTGGGCTTGTACCCTGACCACACTGAGCTCCTGACACCACGAGTCAACTTGATTACATCACGGCGCCACACCACCTTCTTCACAGCACTCGTAGCTAGACTCTCTATTGTTGTCTTAGGAATCTTGCGAGAATCCCTTTGTTTTAATAGGAATCTCGTACTTTTTTTGAGAAGTGAAATGCCTCTTGTTCTATGGCCCATAGCCTGCTCACTCTTCAGTCCCAAATAAGCAGGGGGATGCTAATTAATTTCTCCCATCCCCGAGCTTATCAGGAGCCCGGTTATTTTTTCGTTTAATATAAGAAACCAACCTTGATCCTGATCACAGCATAGATAAGTTTTTGCAAGGTACCATTCGAACTAAGGAATCAAACATCATCTCTCCGTTTATTAAGGCCGTTGATTTTGGATTTCGGTCATTTTCAAGATTTAGAAGTAAATGAAAACTGTATGGGGAAAACACAAATTGCTGCTTGATTACCCCCACAAGTAATACGCAACGTCCAACAAGTTGATGTGTCATCTACAAGCTTTTATGCTTGCTTTAAACCATTTTTTGCTTTGCCCGCCGACTTTGCAGTCTGACCCCTTGTTTCTGTCCCGTAGCGACCTGACTAATATGTATGAACCTACCTATGACTGCTCAGTTGTAAGATTGTGATTTTTCGGTGTTTAGCCACCCAGAATCGGAGGCAGCTTCTTCGTACACTCGCCCCTCCATAAGCAAAACATCTTTATCGTGGTTTGTTTTCTTTATTCTACAAAAGGTCTACATTTATCTATATAAGACCTGTCCACGCTGAAATACTGGCTTCATCCCTGCCAACTTGACGAAAAATGGTATCGAAAGAGGTGTCACTCATTGATCAAAAGACTTTCAAAGACGTACGTCCCAGTCCCAACCTTGGGTGGTATTGTGTTCACTGCTTGGCTTTGAGGCTTACTCGTCTGTTTCAATACAACAACCCTGCAGTCAATTCAGGTTCAATCCATCCGATTTCCCCAGGGGGGGTACTCATTAACTTTCAATACGGGGGGTCCATGCCAATATTTGGGGTCCGAAATCTTAAGCTTATTCAACATTTGGGGTCTGTGAATTATAACATGGACAAAAATTCATTATTTAGGCTCCACAAATCTGACGGAAGAGCCTTGCGATTTTTTGCCATTCATTACATTGACCCATGCAACTGCCAAGAGCTTATGGATTGTAAATTGTCATGAAACTGATGACTAATTCCGAGAAAACATTTTAGGTGTCCAAAAATAGATATCAATATTTGGGGTCTCCAAAACATTAAACTCAATATTTGTGGGTCTGCAAGGAAATAGTGGCATGGACCCCCCCGTATTGAAAGTTAATGAGTACCCCCCCCCTGGGCCGATTTCAATGAATAAGATACCAGATAATTATTTCTAGAATATCATTTTTCATACAAAGTAAATCTGTTTTTTAGGTTTTCAAAAATTTGAACTCCTTCTGTTTTTCGTTGTTGTAGGTTTTCCATTTGCAGTTGTTATCGCTCTGATTGGTTATCCATTTGAGCAATTTTCGAACGTCAAGTAGTAAGTTTAATAATCAAATACACGCAGTTTTTTTTATAAGCAACTTCGCTTGGGCCTAGTTAAAAAAGTTGCTTATTTTCGGACCTCTTAAGGCCATATTTTAGTAGCAAAAGTTGCTTAGTAGTTGCTTAATCCTAACTGTATGTTTTTTGCCCTAAGAATAGTATAGAGGCTAAAAAACAGCAAAATTTAGAGTTATCCTATAGCTTTTTATGCAACATAACGCTAGAAGACCTAGTATGCAGCAAATGAATACTATGAATAACATCAGTGAAGTAGTACCATGTAATTGTTACCATATAGAGATTTGTATTGAAAGTTAAAAGGGAACCCTCAATGAAATGCTTTACGTAATGAGTAGCACTCCGTTGATATGCGAGTTTTTGACAGCAAATGAATGGTATTTAAATTATTGCAGTGATATAAATTATTTAAAATTTAAAATGTTGCTTAGGGTTTTTTCCTGTGGTACTATACGTTGCTTAAAATTTTAGCCCTTCTACATCTTAGTTGCTTACAAGCGGTTGCCTATAAAAAACTGCGTGTACCGTATGTTAAAACTTCATTAAATTGCCCATGTCTGTTAGCATCAGGGCAGATTTACCATTGCAACAATTACCATTTTAACAAACTGTAAACCATGCAAATTTCTTTTTCAGCTGCTGGGTTTACGTAAAAGGTATTGAAATGTGGTTTTTCTGTGGTCCACTCGCGGCCTTGTTTCTGGTAAGTTTTGAAATCATAACCTTGGTTATTCAATTATAAAACAAATACTCAAGATAGATTTTGCGTAGTTAATGTAATGTATTATAGTTGAAATTCACATTAGTTTCTTCTGCTTTTAGAAGCATTTTTGTTTTTTTGCTTATGCAATCATTTATGAATGAATTAGAAGTTCAGCCAGTTCGCGCATTTAATTACTCGCACAGCTACAATCCTGGACAAAAGGTAGGAGGCACTTACGAAAATCGAGTCTCTCTTGTCGCATTTGGACACCCTTTTCCCCAAAAGTCAATGTTGAAGATTTGGAATAAACTTTTAATTGTGTCCCTGTTCCGTCTGAAAAAACATCGACTCTGGGATTTATTAACTAATTAAGCATTTATTACCAAACGACGAAAATGCAGTCGCTGTCGGAAATTGCTAGCGTCCTCACTCATTGGAAATCTCGTACACTTTTCCTAGAAAATCCTATTGTTTTAATAGAAATCCCTTGCAAATCCTTTTGTTTTCCCGGAAATTACGTACGCTTTGTATAAGGGCGAAATGCCCCTCGTGCCCAGGTGTGCAGATGTATTTTAATGGTAGCTGTTACGGTGATCTATTAATACACAATCTGTAGTATGTTTTCAACTCAAATGAGTTCTTATTATATTTCAACTTGCACATTCATTTCATCAATTTACTTCCTTTTATAGATAAGTGTGATTCTTCGTTTGATTACCTACTACGAGATTCGTAAACATCCAGAACGCCTGAAGAGAGACATCAACTACCAACGTGCTTGGTCAGTTAAGAATCAGATTTATTTAAATCTTTTGTTCTCGCTTCCCTAATACCTAATTTCAAGGGCCCAAAATCTGGAACTCTCTTCCAGGTGAAATCAAGTTAGCCCGAAATAATAAAGAGTTCAAAAGATTGATAAAAACATGGTTCTTAAATAAAAAATGCACGTGTTCGTTCTGCAGTAAAAGATTCTTTGATGCAATCTCTGGAGTTGCTTCATGTTAGTGTGAATTAGAGTTTATCACTTTTGTATTATACTAACGTTAAAAAAGGTACAATTAGAAAATGTACAATTACATTTTGTAAGCCCATTTATACTTAGGGGGATCCATCTTCAACTTGGAATGTGTAGCGATCATTCCACAGCATATACCGTTGCGAAATTCTAAGGTCTGAACTACCAGTTTCCGTAGCTAATCCTTCCAAACTCAGGTTCAAGCCCAAGAATCCCTTTTGGAGACGAAACCAAATCAAATGCCAAGCAAAGCACCAGAAATTTGAATGATGTGATGAATGCAATGGCTGTTTTTGCAGTTAATGAAATGGTCCGTTATGATCCTTGAGTAGACATTACACTCTGCGGAGAGATTTTATAGAGCAATGACACTGTCCTCATATTACGTGGCCATGTGTTTAAGGTCAATTGATCTAAACGTTCTTTATCATTGGATTGTAGGAGAAGTCTTGTTGCGTCCATCTTTTTTCTGCCTCTTATTGCTGCTTTATGGCTCGTTGCTACTTTGGGCGTGACCAAAAGCAAAACGGAGGCTGGCCCTTACTTGATCAGTTTGCCGGTTCTGAACGTCATTGTGGTGAGTAGTGTTATTCATATCTGGAAATCTTGTCCACAAAATGTGTAATAACAAAACCATATTCGCCTACCTATTAGCAGTCGCAGACGTTACTCTAGTTATAGTGTTTGCTGCCCAAGAATTTTAAGATTTAGGCTAAAAAACCTGACATTCTGAGTCTTGCGAAAGGTTATCTTACTCGCAGCTTCTCTGTTTGAAAAAAAAATAGAAGAGAACTGAAGTGAACGTAAATGAATGCTGTTTGAAGAATCGATTTCAAGCTGGAACAAACAAGAAAATTACTATTCAGCGACACAGTAGCATAGCCAAGGAAGGACACGGGGACAGTCAACCCCTTCCTGTTCATTACCAAGAAAGGGTTTGTATAGGCTAAGTCTAATGTAAAAGTATCGTAGGGTACGACTTTGTAATTTTTTCTAAAAACCACCGCCTATTTCCTTTGACCATGCCCCAATGCCCCTCCAATGTCGGATGTCTGGCTACGCCACTGCAGCGACAAACACTGAACAAAATGCTTCTTTTATCGTCTTGAGGGTCTGAGTCTTAGTGCCAACCAGGCTCTTTTCTGGCCCACGTAAGCAAAGTATGGTGATTGGCCCTTATAGCCCTTTTAGCTCTAAATGCTCCGAGCGATACATACTTCCCAACTTTAGCAGCAATGCTTCCGCATTAGATAAAGAATCGTACAGGTAAAGGTAACCGTTTTCTACAGTCTATTGATAAACGCCTGGCCTCGCATATTCACCAGTCTCCAATAAACATCGGGTAAAAATTGGCAATTTGGAAATAAACGCGGGGGACATTTATCCGCGTACATGCAGTAAGGTGTACATTGATTCATCTTGGGTGTTTCTTTGATCGCTTTGGTAAGAGCGTATGGGTAATCCACCATCTGCATTGTATGGAACACTTCTTACCTTTCGTCACTGTGATAGTTTCGTTAGAAACATCATATACTTTGATGGTCATTAAAAGTTTGTTTAAATTTCCTAAATTGGTTTAGCTATTTTGTTTGTTTTTTCAGGGATTGATGGTTTTCATCTTCTACTTCTATAAAAATGACGAGGTAGCTAATAGATTCTTCCTTGCATTTATTCATTTCTATTTGTCTGTGCCTTTATTGTAAGCTGAGAAGACTTTCAGTTAAAGTCTATCGTTATTTGGTGAGCCATGATGTGGGTCACAAGTCCAGCAGGCGGAGTGGTGATGGGTGAGCTGGACGTTCATGGATGCTCCAATAGGGTTCTAGTGCCACTGGTGTCAACTGGTTTCTGTTTAAAGCATGGTATTCCATCGCAATCAGGCCCGCAGATTTCGGTATCAGGTCGATTCGCCCAACCTCCGTTTCACCCAGCTTCATTTTCGCCCAAGCTGGTCTTTTCGCCCAACATTCTTGGTCGTTTCGCCCAACTAAATTATGGCTTGTTTTATCACTAAAACAGTCACCAAGGTGATAATCAGGGGTTTTGGGGGCAGAGCCCCCATTGTTATCGATCAAATAATTGAAAGAAGTTACCTGTGTCATTTCAGGCGAAACGTCCAGATTTCCATCTGACCTCAGGCTTTGCCTTCTCTCTGAATTTTCTTTTTGACACCGAGTTGTAACATTATAATGTGGTTATTTTCAAGGTACATGATGCATTGGTTGAGCAAAGGAAAATCAGAGAGAAGAAAAGATTATTGAGATACGAACACCTCAAGGTTCCATTTTCATTAATATTTAGTATTTCTGATATTAATTTATTTATGAGAATAAAAAGCTTGTATCGCCTTACAATTGAATACGCCTGAATATATACCCAGATGCAGGTCGAAATGAACTGGATTAGAAGTGCCATTTTACAGAGTTGTCCCTCCGTCTTTCAGTTTCAATAAGATAAGTGTACCAGTATTCGGACGAAAACATACAATACACGCTTTTTTTTATAAGGAACCTACCTCAAGGCCTAGTTCTTAAAGTTCCTTATTTTTTGACCTCCTTTGAGACGATTGTAGTTCCAAAAGTTCCTTAATAATTCCTTAATTTTAACTGCACATACAGTTTAATGACTACCGTACAGAGACATTTGCATGTAAGCAAAGCTCGAGACTACTCAAGGAAACATTTGATACACGCGAAAAGTACAATTTATGTGATTTTCGACTGCAAATGAATGGAACGGGCTTTCTAATTCTTGATTGTTTGCCATGATAAAAATATTCAACAATGAAAAGTTCCTTAGTTATTTTCTCTTTAATAGTATAAGTTCTTTAAATTTTCGGGCCTTCTACATGTAGGTTCCTTATAAAGTGGTTCTTTATGAAAAAAAGCTTGTACTGGTCCATTCCGGTCCATACTGTTCCATGAAGTGTCCATTCTATAGAGGGGCTGACTCTCTATCAAAGATGTTCCCACTTTTATTCGCGATTTGATGATTTAGCCTCGTTGTTTTATAATTGCTGGTGATACTAATTATCAATCACTGGTGACTACTTATTAGCAATCACTGAAGCACTGATGCATACGGGTTTTATTATTTAATTTCATTGATTACAAGTAATCATCGATGGTTTAAAAATAATCATCGACGGTTAATGTAAAATGATTATACGATTAACATGATTAATAATGATTTCAATGGTTAAGTGTGATTATTGATTGCTGATTCATGATCATTGATTTCACAGGGAATGAAGATGAAGGTCACATACAGATCATAAAGACATTGTATTTCATTTCTGCACCTTTTGGCAAATGCTTGTGTGAACTGATGAAAAGAAGTTAGGAATAAAGAGAGGAAATTCTATGCACAATTTTCAAGGTTTGCACTGTTAATATTATTCATGCACGTAAGTTTGTTTTAATCTTTTTAATCCTTCCTACATAAATTTTGCACCTACTGGCGATTTCAGCTATTCATTTGACTATGTAGCCAAGTTTCTACTGCAAACTTTCATTTTGTAACACAGCAAAATATTAGAGTTAATTGTTCTTCGATAATGGGTTAGAAACCCCAGGGTTACGCTTACAATATTTTGGTTTAGGTAGGGGTATTTGGACAGTGAATCTATTCGTGAATCGAAGCTTATGCCCAAGTTCAGAGCATCATTTGTGACTTTGTCAACTTGGGGACAGGCAAATCCCCAGGTGATTTGATTTTACAAAAACCCATCCATAGGTTATTGAAATATTACAGCACAAACCATGTCGAACCACGTGCGAGATCAGCGCTTTCCCGTCACTGTCAGAACAACAGTGCATCCTCGACTAACCCAGCCTGGGGTTAACCGAGCAGGCTTTTGATGTACAGTGACAACCACTCGCAACTGGCTAAAAATTTCGATTGTTCGATCGATAATATACTGAGGGGGTCATTTGGCATGACGGTTTGCGGTTTTTTGACATTTTGAGAGCGGTTTTACGGTTTTTCCCTTCAAAAATTTACGGTTTTACAATTTCTAAATTTGCGATTTCGGTGCGGTTTTACGGTTATGAGGAAAAACATGCACGCCTGTTCGGTTTCTGGCTAAAATTTTTGCGGTTTTACGGTCTTTTTACCCTCCCTATGACCCCCTCAATATTCGCTCAAGTGTTTTGAAATCGTCTTGTGCATCTTGTATTTTGTTATATCAGATAGTTGAAAGAAATTAACAATTTCTAGGCACACTAGAAATACACCAATTTCAGGTTAACTTATAAAAGAAGACGCACCCATTCTCAGGAAAAAGTACTAAACAAGTACATCAATCCTCAAATAGAACCAAGGGAAGAATCCACCTATTCCGGCCGTACATCCCCAATACCCAACCCCCAGGGTGCAGCGTAAAGGGAGGAGTAGAGTGATCTTTTGAAGTGCGTAGTGCTTTGAAACCGTTCGCTTCTATTCACACAGAAACATCAATTGCAGAGCGCGATTGTGAAAAAAATGTGTGCTGAAACGCGGAGCATAAGAAACTTTCGTGGAATGAGAGGCAAAGTACAAGTTTTATTGATTAGTGCGCCTTTAATTTTTTGCATGGTTTGCCCTTTGGTGACGCACTTTTACCGTTCGAGGTGGATGATAAATACACTTGTAACCACTTTTCAAGGTCAAATAAAATGTTTAAATCTCAGCATCACAAAATCTTAGCAGAAGTGGGAGACCCATAAAAATCTGCAAAATTTGCATTTGAAAATAGTGGACTCATTGATAAGAATTTAGACTTACGAATAACATCAATGAATCTTTAGCTAAAATTCAGATCTTGGAAGCATGAAAAGTGTCCATGCTCGCTCATCTTGTTGATTGCTCGATCTTCTCGTCAAGCTTTGTATACTTTGGAGCGAAATACTTATTCAAAGAAACTTTCTCTACTTGCTCCGGGATCTTCTTCTCTCTTGGTTTCCTACGTGCAAACACTTCAGCAATGACATACGCCATAATGATGATAGCCATGTAACAAAACCATGTTATCCAAACAGACTTCGGAGCAAGGCCAAGAAATAAACCTAAAGAAATGTTGGCTAAAGCAAGCAATAGCGCGATTCTTCCCGTAAATTTGTGAGATATTTCCCAGAATCTTCTCCAAAATTTTGGTTTTTCACCATCTTCTGGTGCGGCTGGTCGGCT
>JAADKT020406632.1:0-14239 GCA_011763395.2 Chrysaora chesapeakei
ACAGTTTGTTAAAGACCCTATAAAAATAAGGCCCGGGTTGCAATCGCAAACTAGCATCCCTGTCAGTCCGCCCCCTGTAATGAACTTACTTTAATTAAGTAACAAAATGCATTTATACGGTGAGATGACCAATGGAATGAAAAGTTAAGTTAGCAACCTAATTTAAACAAGCTCTTTGTGGGTATGTCTTTCGATGTTCATAAAAAGAGTTCTTTCTCTGTAGACAGAAGGAGCTGATTTTCTGGGTTTTTTATTCTTGGACTAATTTTGTTGGCCAACTCGCTGTATACTCTTTAACTATTATCCGATGATACGTAAATTAAAATGGAAAAATAGAACAGGCACTTTCAAGTAACCCATGTGGCAAAACATTCTTGGTGAAACTTATGCATAAAAATGGTATGGAATTCCGTCAATGCATCTCGTGGTCTGTGGTCTTTCAGTTTGATTTATTCATTAAATGTTTGTAAAAATACAATTTATCATTCGATAAATTATTATTTCATCTACTGTATATATTAATTGTTGATCATTTGTGTGTTTTGAAGGACAATGTTTTATTATATTTAAGTCACTTCAATATGTAATGGTTACAATGAAAATTTTTGATATCATCATTCCTAAATTCCACAAAAAGGTTTTTCTTGGTTCTCATTCTTCAGTGACTTTTCCCACCATGCAGGTCCATTCCACAACCCCTGATCCGGCCGCACGCATAAGTAGATGGTCCTCATGATCCGCTTTTTGAGGCATTTTGCTGAAGCTGAAGTTGAATCTCAGAAGTCAGTAGTAGGTTAACTAACGACCTCGACCCTGGCTATGACACTACCGTGGCTGGGCTCGAACCCTGGCCACACAAAGTTCTTGACAGCACGAGTCAGCTGGATTACACTACGGCGCCACAGCACCTTCAGTGAAAAAGGGGACGATGTGGTGAATTTTTGGCTGGAAGAATCGGGTTCTTTTAGGGGGGATGGCTGGGATTTACCAAGGTTATATATCCATGAAACAGAAGAAAAGATCCCCCTATTTTCCTGTGGAATTTGATTGGTTGATCTCTTAATGTGACGCTGCGAAGGAGCGAAACAAATGACGCTATGTTATGTGCTCTGAAACTGAAAGGAACTGAAACTTTGGGCCTAAATATAAGAAAGCAGTTTTGGTAACCTGACTAAACATTCGTTGAGTCAAATTTGACATTTGGCAAATCGTAAAGTGAAGACTTGAGCTTGGACTTTATGATACAAAGCTGCTTATTATAGTTTCTAAAGAAGGGTTAATTATTTACGTACCAAATTAACTTCAACAAGAAATAAAGATCGCAAGTTTTGACTGGCCTAAAACGGACCTGTCTGCCGTGCCTTCTTGTTGAGACAAATGGCCTAGTCCTTCTGCTTAGTTTTTAATCTTCTTGTTATATTCAGCAAAGAGTTTAAAGGCGTACGAAATCTGCCAGCTAAAATGGAATCACTTGATGGAGGTGAAGGTAATATATAGAAGAAAATAAAAAGTTGCAGACTTTTGTGCCTTGTGTCTTTATGAGATTTAGTACCTATCAAATTAGGTAATCTTTGCTCAAGCCAGAGTTTTTACACTTTTAGATTTTTCGTAACAGGCTTCACAACAATCTTCATGGCAGTCTACAGTTTTTTTTACCCGTTCAAGATATGTTTTTGCCTTTAGTTGAAACAAGCCATCCTCTGAAAACAGGCTCTGAGGAGTGTCTGTTTAAAAAATGTTTTTAATAGACTAGTCTATGTCCAAAAAAGATGCTCTCGCAATATATTTATTTTTGCACAATAAAATTGCAAATTTCCTACTCAAGACACTTTTGCAAGAGTACTAAAATTGTATGAATTTTGTGTTGTAGAAAATTTCTTCCCTTGAAGTAATGTTTCTCCATGCTAGATACCCCATTAATAACTAAAATAATACTATTCGTTGCTTTGTAGTTGATATTTGCAGAGTTTGCAGAGGCGAGGGTAACAATGAAAGACCATTGTTTCATCCCTGCATGTGCACTGGTAGCATCAAGTATATTCACCAAGAGTGGTAAGAAATCAAAATCAAGATAAATTATTTCTACCTAAAATGCCAGAAACAATTTTATAAACATTAGAAATTGGTAGTACCTTTCAAGTGGTATAGGTGACACACCTACCATAGAATAATATCGATAAAAATCTTTTTTTTTATTCTTGTAGTCTTACCCAGTGGCTGAATCATAGCAAAAAAGAGTAAGTCAAGGCTTTAAATTTCTTGTAAAATTGTGTGTCTTCTCTTTGCTGACATCCTGTTTGCTTTTTTGTATTTTCATACTTACCAAATGCTGCTGTAATTCTTTCTAGGTTTTGTGAATTATGCAAGCACAAGTTTGTATTCAAACCAAGTAAGTTTGTCAACTCATTTCTTTATTTTTCTAGCTTTCTTCACAAGGACTCGTTTTCCTGGTTTTTGAAAACAATTTATTTGTGAAGTCTGGGAAATCTGCTAGCCCTTGAGCCTGGAGAGTTTGGTCGTTTCGTTCAGGTTCTTTCGTTCAGGTCGTTTCGCCCAACCTCTGTTTCGCCCAATATTCTTGGTTGTTTCGCCCAACTAAATTACTTGCTATTTATCACTTTTCTTATCATTAAAACAATCACCAAGGTGATGATTGGGGGTTTGGGGGCAGAGCCCCCAATGTCACCAATCAAATAATGGGAAAACTACAAGAAAGAATTTATCTGCATCATTTCAGGTTGGGCGAAACGACCATGATGGGTTGGGCGAAACGTCTTAACTGGTTGGGCGAAAAGGAAGTTGGGCAAACCGGTGGTTGGGCAAAATGTCTTGAAAGCAAGAGTTTGGAGCCTCCAAATTCTCAGATTTTCCTGAGAGTTGCCCATTAGGATGGGCTTTCAATCTCTCGGAAGTCTCCAGATAAAGGAAGATCCTAAACAATGTACCATAAGAATGCCTGCTTAAACTTTGCTGTTTTGCCTAGTTTATGCTCCGGACATGCCACACACCTTGCCGGTGACAGATTTCCTCAAAGGCCTTGGGAAGAACTTGGCAAAAGCATTGAAATACTGGCTTCATTATACACTGGTAGCTCTTGCTTGGCTTGGAGTTGTTCCTTTAACATCATGTAAGTGTTTCCAAGTTTGCTAAATTTGTTAAACATATAGACTGCTGTTGCATTTCTTTAGTTCAAGTGCCGATGACACATTGTTTTGTGATGTAAAGTAAAAGGCTATAAATTAAGATTATTATCAAAAGGTTTCGAGTTTTAAACACTTCAAGATGTCTAAAAAGAACGGAGATCTCTTTGGTCAAACTTAAAGCTTTTTTCGTCTGATAATCCTCAGAGTATGTACATCAGAAACTGACAAAAACAATCTATAAAAGGCAGAATATATACCCAGATGCGGATCAAAATGCACTAATAAGAACAGCGAAACTGAAACTATATTTTGTTTTGAACACCAATCAGCTCACGAGATACAGCGGACAAACCAACAGAATGAAAGAGTCTAAGTGAGATAACAAATTTTCTGTCAGCAAACGAGAGAAAAGTCTTTTGTTAACGAAATCTTCAATATTTTTTTAGATCGAGTTTACAGATGCTTCTTTGCTGGATCTATAAGTTCATTGCTAACACTTCCTCTGGACATACTATCAACGTAAGTATGCAGCACCTTTAACAGTTATTCAATTCTTTAAACAATTAGAACCATTTTACATAAACGAATGATGATTAATTGTGGTCCTTGTGCAAGCAGTTTTCCTTTGAATAATCTGTCAAGCAAAAATTGTTTTTGCTAGAGTTTTACCCAATTACCCTCTTGCCAAGGAATTCTAATTTACAGTTTAGGAATCACGGTTTACCTTCTCTAGAGTTCAACTGACGGCGCTGTTTCCAACGAATTCTAATTTACATTGCTAACAGGAACTCAGATTTTTGAAATTGCTCAAGACCTTACAAAAATTTTCGTTGCTTTCCTGAATACAGCTACTGCCAGAGTTTACGCTGCAGTTGTTATTCATAGAAGAAAAAAGTTTGAAATAATGCCACTGCTAGTCATCTTTAATGAGTTAGGAGAAGGGCTAGGGTATTAAGTACTAACAGCAAGCGGGACATATTCGAAAAATAATGGGAAAATTGTGAGAAAATAGATCAGAGCCTCTTAAACGATCAAATATTGTTTGTAAAACATTTGAGATTCGCATATAAAACAAAACGTTTGACTGTTTGACCACATAGAAAAACATTGTTTGTCAAACATTTTGGGCTTGTGATAAGCAAAGCAGATGTAGTTTTTGAAGTTTTGGAAAGCATTTTTAGGCATTTCTGCTTGTCGAGCAATGTTTTGCGATGTGTCCAAAAGGTCAAACATTGCTTGTAAAGCAAATCTCTAAAGTTTAACCAACGGTGTTTGATCGTTTAGCCAGGGCCTTAGACAGCCGAAGTAACTTGTGCTTTAGATAGAGTGTCGACCCGATCAGTTCAATGTTTGTTTGTGAGCAAAAGGACCTTTCCCACCAGTCTTCTACGACATTGAAATAGACCTATTTCCCTTTACATAGAATTTTCTTCACACCGTTCATAGTTATTCTTAATACAATTAACCTTATTCTTTCATTTTTTCAGGAATAATCTTCTATCCGATTGCTTGAAAGGCTGTTGCGTTGTTGGTTGTTCGATTTGTGCTTTTATAGTCCTGGTATGGCTCCGAGAGCAAATAGTCGTTCATGGAGGTCCGGAGTGGCTAGAGGCCCCAGCAGAGCCAATGAGACCGATGAATCTTCCTGGTGTCGCAAGGGGTTTCTTCGGAGGTGTCATGGGAGGGGTAAGCAAATATTTTGTTTGTTTTAAGAGCATGCTAAGGCCCTGGTCAAACGATAAAAATTGTTTGTCTAACATTTGGGATATGCGTTACCTGTAGCAGCTATCTTACAATTTGTCAACGTCACTAAACATTGCTTGGCAAGCAGATTTCGCTCAGCAATGTTTTTGCAAAACTTCAGAAACATCTTTTACTTGTATCAAGCCAAATATATTTGACAAGCAATGTTTTGTGACGTGGCCAAATAGTCAAACATTGTGTTTGGCAAGCAAACTTTAAATGTTTGACAAACGATGTTTGATCGTTTCGCCTGGGCCTCATGCATGTTAGCTATATGTTTCAATTTCTGTAATAAGACAAATTTCAAATTAATAATTTGAAAGTAGAAACTGCTATAAATTACTGATTTTTATAGCAGGCTGAAGGCAATGCTCGCAATCCAAACCAGGCAAATGAACCTGAACCTGAAGTACAAGTTCCTGACGCTGAAGAAGCAGATCCTGGAAATCAGAACGAGGCCTTTGAAGATGAAGAAAACCGAGAAGAGGCTGAGAATGCTGCTGAAAACGAGGATGCTGAAAACGAGGCACCTGCTCCTGCAGATGGTATGATAATGATAATATGATTATGTCTAATTTCAGAATAAAGAAACTAAAGCAGACTTACCGAAACACACCTTTTTCTATTTGTTTTGTATTGAAAAGCCATAACACGGCGTTAACTGCCAAGACCTATCCAAATACTTCTCTGCTTAAATGGCCGGATGAGGTATTGGTACAGCATGGTATTGCCGGTATTGCCTGTATTCATTGGTGCCTAAGTTATAATATATAAGTTATGCCGCCTAGACGAAATCCATACGTTATCAGCACTGCAATCCGCTCTTCCAAACTGTTTGGTTGAGCAAGGATCCCAGGGACTGTGATACGTCTATAGACTGATTACCTATGTCATAGTAACCGTTATTGAACTGAATTAATCGATAACTATGTCGAATCATCTCGGTTTGATGATAGTATCGGTTTTATGAGTGTTGACTGAGTAGACTCATTACATAATTCCCACTCTTTGCATACAGCATCGGCAGTCTTAAAAGACAACCCGTGGAATAGCTGAGTCTAATGACTTAGGATAAAATGGGACCCATCTAATCTCATCTAATATGTCTCAACACTATTGTTACTCATATTATTGGTCTTAGCCATATTGTGAATTTGAAGTCGTTTCAACACGGTATTTTTTTAGAATGGAATCCAGAGTGGGAAAGAGCTGCAGAAGACCTCACTTGGGAAAGGGTAAAGAATTTTTTGCTTTTTTCTGCGCGTTATTAGGACAATATTTGATAACCTCTAAACATATCAGATAGAAATTCATAAATTCTTTGTTAAGATCTTTGTTTTTATCAGGCCCTGAGTAAATGAACCGAACATTTCACTGGACATGCCATTGAAAACTTAACGCTATGTTCCGTGCCGCTACTGATGCTTACTTAAAAGACCGATAATGAACTGAAAGTTTAACAAATATTCTGTTTTGGACGATGTTCATTGAAATTTTTAGTTCATTTGTCAAGGGTCTTAGTGTCTTAAATTTTTCCTAACTCCAAATCTACTATTTGTTTTATTTCTGAATACGTTTCCTTTCAGTTTCTCGGCTTGGATGGTTCCTTGGTATTCTTGGTAAGGAAATTTCTCATCGCGAATTTTGAGCAGCTTTCTTATTATTCCTGCAAGGTTAAGCCGTGAACAAGCGATCAAACATTGTTGGTCAAGCATTTGAGATTCGCTTTACAAACAATGTTTTGCCATTTGACCACACCGCAAAACGTTGCTTGACAAGCAGAATTTGCTTGGCAAAGTTTTTGAATAACTTTAAAGACATTTTGTGTACGCCGCAAGAAAAATATTTGATTAGCAATGCCCTGTGACGAGGCCCAACGATCAAGCATTTGTTGGTCCCTTTGGCGCAGTTCTTTCCACTTGTGTTGCAGAGATAATGTAACAACCTTGGGCAAGTTGCTAACACAAATGTGCCTCTCTCTACCCAGGTGTATAAATGGGTACCTGGTCGGTAGTTGTGAGCACTGTGAATGGCTGCACCATCTATATGCTTGTGCATCCAGACAAGTGGTAAGGTGTAAATTTGGTTGAGTAGCCCTAGGCTAGATATAAAATTACAACTTGGCTTTTACTTTTTTACTTTGGGAAAGGCAAATTTCAGATACTTGATCTACAATGTTTGGTCGTTTGGCCAGGTCGTAGTTATTATTTTAAGCCATTTGGAAGGCTGAGTTGGTCTGTTGAGGCCAAAATATTTTAGTATTTTATCGCGTGCCTTGGGACCAGTAGTTTCAACAAATCATATGAACTCTACATGTCGAGATTGAAGATTCATTCCTTTACTATACATGATTCCAATTTTTTCGTTAATCTTCGCCTGGTTTTAATTTCCCTCCATTTTTTCTGTAGGAGCACGTTTTCTGGATCATATCCCTCAACACTTCATTTATTCTAGTTTTTGGTAAGTAATTTTCAGGCCTTGTTCCTTTTCATAACCACCTCTAAGTTACTTGCTTCAGAAATATGTCTCAACCCCATAGGTTCTCATTTTGGACCTTTTTTTCAAATCATGTCTACCGTTTTTAGAGCGAGATTTTTTTATTTTTTCTCAGGTTTTTGTCCTTTTCATATTGGACAATTTGCACTTCACGTATTATCGGTAGAATTCAAGGTAAGTGAAGATACATTTTGTGTTTATAGTTTTGCTAAATCCAATTATGGTTAAAAAGAGCCTCAACTAGCTTCATTTTGAGCTCCACGTTTTCTTACAGCCCATTGTATTAGGTAAAGGTAAAGGTAAAGGTAATGGCTTTTATATAGCGCCGTTATCTATAACTGGACATATTCAGCAGTGCTTTATGCGCTTTACATTTATTTACCCCCTTAGCTTAGGCAATTTTTGCTACGCTCCCTGGGGAGCATATATAGACTCGTGTGCAGCCATACAGTCGGCGCTACGAGGGTTTTAAGGCCTTCATCGCTAAGGTACCAATTTTACACCTTGTTGCGATGTCACAGAGAGCAAGGTTTTACACCTTGTAAATTTGTGCTCCCTTAGGCCTAGTTTAGACAGCACATTATGGGCGCAGCGAATTAAATTATTGCCAAAAATCTGTCAAAGTGTCAATTTAATTCGCTCATAATGCGCTGTCTAAACCAACCATTTTTTAAGGCGACTTAAATTATTTAATGCGCTCATAATGCGCTGCTCCAAGCGAATTGTAAGCGAATTGTATCTTTTCATTTAATGCGCTCTGAATTAAATTCGCTGTCTATATCCATCATGTAGTTTAAAGCGCTCTAACAGCGCTGTAAGCTGAATTTAATTCGCTGCGCCCATAATGCGCTGTCTAAACTAGGCCTAACCTGGATTGGAACCACAGACCTGCATAATTGCTAGCGTAGTGTTGGTGCAAGTGCTAACCGCTACGCTACGCTGCTCTCATATTAATTTCGTAGTAGATTAGTAGTTTCTTTTAGTTTGGCTTCCTGTTAGAACAATGTAAAATGTTTGATTTCAGAAAGCAATAAAAGCTATAAAACGTCATAATTATTTTCTTCTTTTTAGAGTCCAAGATCAGAATTTGATAGTTTGCTGACGTGTCTTGTTGGATACTTTGCACAAGCTGTCAGTCTTCTGGTTTTGCACGTATCCTTTCTCTTCAGTAGTCAGTAGTTGCTACTCCAAAACTACTGTATAATTGCATTGTGTCATCATTTTATTTAGCTATTGCTAAATCTCTACCGTTAACTCCCCCTTGATCCTTAACCATCTCTTCAGTCACTTGCTGGACTATGCAGGCTCAAGCGGTATGAAATGATTTACGAACTAATTTTTGAGTTTTTTTGAAAATTTCTTGACTTCACCTGTTTTAACAATTGATTCAAAGTATGAACAGTAACAGTATAGACATAGACATATACATAGAAAATTTACATAGATAGAAATCTGAAGATAGAAATTCTAGGCTAGTCCTTGTTCAAACATCTGAATTTTGTTTGTAAATAACGGATTGGCTATGTCGCTAAACACTGTGTGTTAAAACTGGCCAAACGATCAAACATTGTTGGTCAAACATTTGATATTTGACTTCCAAGCAATGTTTGAGCTTGATTTGATTTGAATTCGCTTTTCAAGCAAAATTTGTGATCGTTTGGAAATGTCGCAAAACATTGCTTGTAAAACATTTTTGGCTTCAGCAGGCAAGAATTGTCTTTCATAAGGTAGAAAATTCGTCACTATTCTTTGTTGTAAACGAGCTTTGTGAGGTGATTTTCTGTACCTTGAAGTGTTACTGTATCAGCATAAGATTTATATTTTGTATCGTATTTCTTTTCAGGCTCAAGAGAATTTTAGGTCTTTGCTATGTGGTTATAAAGGTAACTTATTCTCATCTTGAATTTTTACTGCTCTCTAGTCTCTGTTTAGTTTCTGTCATAATCCATCGACCATGTATGAGAACATAATTTCATTGTCATTGCCGACCGTCGCCGATAAACCTAAAAAAAGATTGCTGCGAGCATCGTCAATGACGCCTATATGGGTTTCGACGTACTAAAATTAGGCTATACTGGCAAAATTCAAGTGCCTAGTGTTGAATGTTTCTTTCCAAAGCATTCTCTTCCATTTTCTTACTGCCATTTGCTTGCTTTCATTTTCTTACTTCCATTTTCTTACTACCTTTTTCTTGCTTACAGGCCTTAGCCAAATGATCAAGCATCGGTCGATTGTAAATTTGAATTTCTAATATATTTCCTTCTCATTTCTAAAGGTTGCCTTGATAATGGTGGTTGAAGTTGGTATATTTCCTTTAATTTGTGGATGGTGGATTGATATCTGTTCATTGGTAAGACATTTTGTTTTGTCATCTTCAAAATTACGATGAAAAGCGGAAATTTCTTAAACATGCTGAATGCTTTTTCGTTATACGCACCTTGAAAGCGCCAAGAACGTCAGAGAAAGACCAATGCAATAAAATAAGAAATTTTGTATAATCGTCTTCAAAATTTGAAAAAAGGGAATATTCTTAATGATACTGAATGCTGTGTCGTCGAAAAAAACGAGATCTTTGTGCCCTCACAAAAGCAGCATTTTAGTTTTGATACTCGCAGGATCCAAAACCTCTTAACGAAGACCTTGCTGTTGCTTTGCCAATTATTCGGAACGAGCTTTGCTGTAGCCTTTGGCACATTCTGGGTGATCGCGTAAATGGTGTCCCATGGCAGAGTGTTTGAGCTTAGTTTGATGTTGGAAAATGTGAGGTGGCTGTTCTCTTTGCCGGAATTATTTCCGGGAGATATTAGTTTGCTTATCAGTCGTCATCTTTTTTCTTTGTCTGTATAAAAGATCAGCACTTGCTCCTCCAAAATTTTGCAGTGTTTCAATTTGGAGCAAAAGAACAGCGTTTTATAGGGGGGGGGGGGGTTGTTTTACGACCAGAAAGACCTTTAACACTAATTCACTGTTATTTTAGCAGTTAATGATACCTTTTTATGTGTATTTTCTTTCCATAGGCAAATTTTCTCACTTCGTTTTACACTGTAAATCATTATTTCTCTTTCAGCCATTATTTGCTGTAACTCTGAAAGACAGACAAGTCAGTTTTATGTATGCACCAGGTTAGTTGTTCCTTAATTTGCTGAAGCTTTCAACTAAATCATCATGCTTGATTCAACACAAACTTATGACCACTCTATGATTCCTTTATTACGCTTGCATGGACCCTCTATGAGACTTGTCGTCTTTGCCGTATTGCAAGTTGCAGTATATCCTCTATTATCCGAAAGACTACCTCGAAATTATTTCTTTAACTTTCTTGATATGTCAAAGTACCGGTTAATCAAGGATGTCCAGTTTAGACCACTTCAATGAAAATAGACAAAATTATTCCCATTATATTCCCAGAGTTTTGTAGAGCTTGGAAGTTCAACGAAAATTGTGGTCAAAATATATTTTGCCGAAATGAATTACGATGGAAAAGTGAACGAATGTCCATTTGTCTTCGTTAGTACTCGCCCTTTTGAGACGCTACTAGTTCCCGGAACTACAAAAACATTGCTGTGGTACTGCATCATGCATGACTGTGCATAAGTACTTTGCTATTATTTGTTCTTTGGATAATCGGGTAATCCGTTCGGATACGAAAATTTACACTTTCAAGACTCGTTTGGATAATCGGGGATGCGCTGTAATAATATGTTTTTATTTCTTTTATTTAGGAACTGCAACATTTCTTCATTGGCTTGTTGGAATGCTTTACGTGTTCTATTTTGCATCTTTTGTCATATTACTGCGTGAGGTAGAAATCTAAATAAATGCCTCTCAACTCTTTTTTATTTATTTTTATCTCTATTTTTTATTTATCTTTTGAGTTTTTTTGAATTTTTTGAGAATACCAAAATTGAGATATAAACGGATATATAGAGGGATATAAAGAGAAAACATCTTTGATCATACTGAAATATTTTTCGTCTGGTACTCCTCAGAGTACAAATGTCAGAAATTGTTTCGCTCGATATCTTAAGTTTGTGCTCTGAAGATAGACTTGTAATGAGTCTGAGTAATCGCTATTGAATTAAACCGTTGGACGGATCAAAACAATAGATTGCGAGTCAGCTTCGCTCGCTCACCATTGTTTGCATTTGTGTGTTGCAGACGATATCTTGGAAGGTGTTGTGGCGTCATGGCCTAATCCATCTGGCTCGTCGTGTCAAAAGCTCAGCGAAGTCGGGGTTTGAGCTCCAGCGACGGTAGCGTCACAGCCAGGGTCGAGGTCTCAATTATTTAATCTACTGCTCTCGAGATCCTAGCGACTGGCGCTAAATACACCATTTCACCTTCACCACCACCTTCAACTTCACCTTTGCTGGCCTGCAGCAAACTGCAAACCTTTATATATATATATATTGGTAATTTTTTCTGTGAGATAACTTTTTAATCTGATTCTTTTTTCAGATTCTGAGGCCTGGTGTTCTTTGGTTCTTGAGAAATCTTAATGATCCAGATTTTCACCCAATGCAAGAGGTAGGTTCGTTGATCATTGGATAACAGAAGAAAAGACCCACACAACCTCGTCCCAAGGCCCCAACGCGTTTCTTCGAATCTCAGAAGTAAAACCAATTTGGGCTCTGGTGCCGTAGACTTATTTCACGTTTTCGCTCCTTAGGCCAATCTGATATAGACAGGTCACTCAAAACTACTCTGAGCATTAGGCCATCCTACTCAGTTTTTTTAAGTAGATAGTTGTAGCTGTTGCCAGAGGCTGTCGTTGCTGTTCGAGAAGAGTGGAATAATGTAATGAGTCTACTTGTACCGCCTCGATTGGCAATTTTGGCATTGGCGCCTAAATCAGACGTTGCTTCCGAAAGCAGGTGTTATAAGCATGAACACGTGACAAATTGCGTTTATAACCGTCAGAAAAGATACGATGCAGTATTAAGAATGATTTCTGGTTTGTCACATGCTTTTGGGCCTATTTTGGTTTTATATTTTGATGAATTGGAGATGCCACTTAATTAATTCTATTGTTTGAGAAGCCAATCAAATGACGAATCGACAAAGCTGATACCTGTGTCGGATAATATAAACTGCGACGTTTCACGTACGGTCTTATTCACTGTGGGGACGAGATTGAAATCGAAAGTCAGAGATAGAAGAACATGCTTATGCAAGAGTTTGTACTATTCTGAAGTATTGTATTATTTCTTGCAGATGATTCATCTTCCAGTGTACAGGCATGTGCGACGATTCGCGGTTTCTTTGGTAGGTTTATGATGGTTGAACTTTAACTTTGTTTAAAAAAATAAAAGTGGGTCTAAATGTGTCAACGCAAAAGCGGTGTTATATATACTCCTGTTTTCGCTTCTTTCATTGAATTGAAATGAATTATCGGCACACATCTATGGTTTGAATTGTAGAAATGATACCCATCCCTCGGTTTCTTTATCGTTCAGTGTTGGAAAAACTTCACAAGGTTCTCTGTTGTTTATACATTAGTATCTCTCTTCTAATAACTACAGCATAACAGGAATCTTACGCCCTAGCAAATGATAAAACACTGTTGCTCAAACCTCTGAAATTTGTTTGTCAAAATGTTTGACCGTTTGGCCACTTCGCACAACATGGCTTGTCAAACATTTTTGTTGCTGGAAACCAGGAAGTATTGTTGAAGGTTTTTTAGAAAAAACTGCTAAGAAGATTCTTCTCGAAGGCAAGTTTCAAATATTTGACGAACAATTTTTGATGGTTTGGCCATGCCCTAAGTCCAATACTATCGTAACAGGTTTCCCCCAATATATTTTGTATATTTAAAAGTGCTTGATGTATCAAACTTGCAAGTTAGTATAACAAAATTTCTTTGTGTTTCTAGGTTGTCTTTGGCACAGCAATTTTAATTAAACTTTGGATTCCTGTTCAGCTCATTCGTTTCCTGTTCCCAAAATTTCTTCCTTTAAATTACGTATTAACAAGGTAAGCTTTGCAAGTTCCTTTGCTTTAGCGCTCTTTTATATGTATTATAGTGTGTTCTTAAAGCAGAGGGATAAAGACTATTTTTATCTCTAGTTCTCCCTGCTTAATTTAGTTCATTTATAGCTTATTCGTTAATTCATCTTTTCAACTAAGGGCCACGTTGTGACGTAGCCGAACGGTCAAACATTCCTTTCAAAGAAAAACGAATGTTTAACCAAGAATGTTCGACCGTTTGGCCGGGGCCGTAGGAATGCAGACTATAGTCAATTTATTGAAAAGGCGCTTCCAAGACAGAATCCTCATGTTCTAAAGTTTTCCAACTGTGCTGTTTCGTTTCTTGTTAAAGCCAGCCTTATGTGGAAGACCTACTTGTAGCTACTAATTTATGTCGACATGCCAACAGTTAGTCAGAGCTTATAGGATACAGTTGATCTCCGTCGCAAGAGCTCTCATGTGGACTGCGACTGACGGCAATCAGTCTTCAGCTAATCGCAGAAGTAGAAAATGCCAATTTTCTAGGATTTGAGGCGACAATTTTCCGTCAGAAAGGAACTAGTTGCTAACTAGTTGAAAGGAACCAGATGCCCACTAGTTGCCAGAGCGTATATTTCTACATGTCAGTTGCAGTGAATCAGTTCCAAATTAGCGTCGTCAGCTAGTTCTGGCTGTCCGCAAGGTCGATACAAGCCTGAATTTATTGATACAATTTTTTGTTGCAGTGACATTCCAGTTAGTGAGCTGCCATTAGAGTTGCTACTCTTGCAAGTAGTACTGCCAGCATTGCTAGAACATGCACATACAAGACAGTGGATCAAAAACGTCGTTAGAGTATGGGTTGTGGCAATCGCTTATCTATTGTAAGAAAACGCTTTATATTTTATATT
>JAADKT020407743.1:1843-14238 GCA_011763395.2 Chrysaora chesapeakei
ATGTCCATGTCCATGTCCATGTCCATGTCCATGTCCATGTCCATGTCCATGTCCATGTCCATGTCCATGTCCATGTCAAGTCAAAGTCAAAGTGTCTGCTGTTTTTCTTGGTTCTGACCATTCACATTTAAAAACTTTTTCCACTAGAATTGTCCACAACGTGTTTCTCTATTATTACTCCATTGCTAACTTCAAGAAATCCTTGAAGTACTTCTTTGGTTCAAAATTTGAATAAATCAAAACTAAAGACCTGGTGAATAATTTCAGTCTGCTTTTCTTTTTCCTCCCATGTTCGTGTGCACTCTTTGATAAGTTTCTCATTTTCTGCTAACTCTTCTTGAATATTTCCCGTCTCAAAGCTTTCTTTAGTAGATTTTGATTTTGTGTTTATTAATGGGTCGATTGCATTACTTTGTAAAAGTGATCTGAGTCGTTCAACTTCTTCTCGCAGTTCTCTAATAATCTACAAGGCAGATATGTTATAAGCAGCATTGATTTCTTGAACTTAATTGCACAATATTGACAGATGTGTGAAAGAAACTTGAGAAAATAATTTAAATATATTGTTGGAAAAAACCTTGGCATTCGGATCCTCATTGATAACAGCATGATTTTCTATTCTCTTGGCTCTGTCAGCATATCGTAGTGTGGACAGAGTTTCTTCATAATTGTCTGCTGCTGGGCTTATAGTTGCAACCATGACAGTTTTGCTATTTCCACCCAAATTGTCCTTTTTTTTAAAAGAAAAGATTTTACAGAAAAAAGACTTCAACACTTTCGCATTGGGATTAAATTAAGATACTCTTCAAGAGATTCGAGTTTCATATGAAAGGGCTATCAAGCAGTTGTCAAGGTAGGATTCCCAGCATGTGTGATATTGCTGCTTTAGAAAAGTTTCCATGTTAGTTTTAGACGTTTCTTTTCAGGTCATTAGTTAGTTCAACAATAAAAGAGGTTATTGTGTTACAAGAATTGACAGAGTTTTCATATGCAAGTGCTTGAGAAACAAGAGAATCTGGTTCAGTAGCTTTTAACATTTTTATCAAAATTGTTTACTCTACAATAGCAAGCCAACATTCACAAATATCCGCGTAATGCGCGACTCATAATGTAAGAGAGTTGGCAATGGAAGAACATTAGTTATTGACAACTGGAGAAAGTGGTGAAATTGTATATGTAATTTACCATATTATAGATAGATGTAATCTAAGGTGATATTGTAGCTAACATAGAAGAATACTATCCAAATTAAGACTTAGTGATCACTGCTTAGAAATAAAAGAAGAAAGGCATTGTTAACCACCGATGGACAGAGACAAAAGGTTCTATGTAGAAATAAATGAGAAAATGGGGTCCATCTCGTTCAAGAATGTAACGACCCTGGGCATAAACTTTCTTCACAAAATCTGCAAAGTCCAAACACATCTCCCAAATACATATTCCTGATGATAAATCAAAATGAGACCATGCACATTAAGATATAGTGTCGATACCACAAAAAAGATATCATACAAATGCACCAAAAGCTCCAACAACAGCGAAAAACATCATCAAGTTAGAAGCAAAGAGAGATACTAGCTAAAATATCCCATAGTTGCTGTTATTTTTTTATTTTTTTTACGTGGCCATTTTGCAGGACTCTTAAACCGATCTTTAATTAAATGATCAAGCCTGGTGTAGAACACTTTTTTATAAGACACAAAATGAACACAAATAAGAAACGCTTTATATTAGATGACATCATATTCTGAAAAAAGCAAAGAACTAATAAGTAACAAGAAAATCATTTCTCCTACCTTCAGAAGCCATGTTAAGACAGAATCTCGGTACGGTACAAATCCCTTCCTATGTTTTCCACTGGCCTAAAAAGCAAATATTTGTAATGCGCATATTTGATAAAAATAACACTTGATAATAATACAGCTGAATTAGAGCGGAATACCAATGGTTTGAAGCAATGGCACATATAAACACATATAAAAACAAAACCATTTTACTATATTTGAACCACTTAGTCTTGACACCTTGGCAATTCAAAAGCACAAAGCAAAGTTTTGAAGGGTGAAATGTGGCAAAATTGTCACTATTAACTGGTTAACATTTTTCTGCGGAAGTAGAAATGTAGCCCATATTTTTGGGAAACCCTCTGCTGTATCTTACTTTAATTTTTACAGAACACACGACGTTGATAGTCCTGTCAACAAACCAATTTTAAATACGCGAACATCAATTTAGCATGACCCCCGTTTATATTTTGAACAACTGGAAGTTGCAATCCTTGCATACGTTATCTGCACTGCTTCCGTATTGAGAGGACAATGAAATATAAAAGGGGATGGACCAGGGTCCTATAGGGTCCTAAGGTCCGGTTCTATTACCAATTTTTATGTTTATATATATATGCCAGAAGCGAGAAAAGGTTGAAAGTTGTAATGAAATAAGAATTGATGTGAAAAAAGTGAAATTGTTTTATTTTATTTTACGTAAAAATTGTCTTCCTTCTAACATCACTGAACGGATTATTTACAGCCCAAGGATTTCTTCCGTTTTGGCTTTTTGGGTTTTGGCTATGTTGATCCTTTTTTAACACCATTCTATTTTTGCTGCAAATTTGTCATTGATGCTCTTTTAGATATTTTTTTTTAAAGATATACTAAAACATGCTATCTATAAGAAGTATCATGATCTATTATATATTAAAATTTCTTACTTGATCAGCAAGTGCTGATATGACAAGTCCAAGAGTGCTTAGAGATCTAAAGTACGAAAAAATCATACAATCATTTTTATTAAGATGAAATAGCAAGAGTTCTTGTGTTAGATGTCATTTTTTGCAAATTCATGATTTTCAAATTCATGAGGGTAGCTTCCAACCAAGTAAGCAATTTTTGAAAACAAATCTTTCGTTTAAACTACTCATTTAATTTGGAATTGCTTGGTTGCCTTAACTCGTAATTTACCTTTGGTAAATGCATGCTGTTTGTCTAAGATTTTGCTACCTCATAATTTCATTTCCGTAATGTTTCCTCCATTGTACACGTTTCGTTTCATGTAACCCTGGGTTAGTGGGGTTATTTCGCCCCTCGTGGAACTTTTCCCGTAGTGTCTTATAGTTGTAATTCGAACGTACGGTAGCAAGAAATCATCTTGTAAATTTTTAAAAGAGTTGTTGGGCAGTAGGGGCCTGGAATAGACCTTTTCAAAGAGCCCACGGTCGGGCAGCTCATTTTGCTGAAAAATGGTAGGGGTTTCCAGTAAGGGAATCCTCTCTGCGTGA
This sequence comes from Chrysaora chesapeakei, assembly GCA_011763395.2. Taxonomy (NCBI): domain Eukaryota; kingdom Metazoa; phylum Cnidaria; class Scyphozoa; order Semaeostomeae; family Pelagiidae; genus Chrysaora; species Chrysaora chesapeakei. The sequence goes on from JAADKT020407743.1 coordinate 5,121, forward strand.
AACAAATGAAATTATGGTCGAGTCACACGGCGAAAGGGAAAGGAACGTTGAAAAGGAACAGCGACGGCAAGCAATGGTTTCCCTGAAGACTGGAAAATATCACTGACTTTGTCACAGACACAATTTTCCAAGTAATTTGCTTGACAGTTCGAAAAACTCGGTAAATTCAAGTGACTGGAATTCCATCAAAGCAAGTTAGTTTCAGACATTGTATCCCTTTGCAATCAGCGGTGTATTTCTTTTGGGCGTCACACGGATGTTTTATACGAAAACAAGGAGATATCTGTGCCGCTTAGAAAACTTACACAAGAAAGGGAATAATTGCTTCAACAAAAATTGGCTTTTTGAAGGGCGTTGCCCACCCCCGGACTGAAAAAATCCTCGTTTTTGCTCGCAGCAGATAGTAATTCATTTAAGGTCCGTGCCACCCCTGCACCCATACTAGGAGATAGCTGGGCGTCGCGCGACCAATAACAACAACATTGTCTATTGTGATAGATGGTTTCTCACTACAGTGCATTCAAGTTCTAATATTTAATAGCTTTTATTCAAGACGATCGAAGGGCAGGGGGGAAGTGATTTTGAAGTTAGTGTAATTTTTATAGGGTGCAAAGAGAGACAATAATCAAGCAAGAAGTCAAAATTTTCGTGTTTGCCGCGTAAAAATGGCTCTTATTACCCGGAAATATCTAAAAAGTATTGATATTAATTTTTCTGGTTTTTCCCTTAGGGCAAAAAAAACAAACATAAACCAAGAAAAAATTACATTTATAGACAGGTGTATTTTGGTGTTTCGTTGATATGATCAAATTTCAAATTTAGGCCGGTCAAAAAGCAGTCCGACATCGGACAAAAAATACACATAATCGTGATTGAAATAAAAATTAGCATGAAACGCTACCTTTAATAGATCAAGAATTCCTTTGCCAAAGTTAAGATTTTTATAGCTGTTTACCATCTTATTACGGAATTTTACATCGACAGAGATCTCAAAAAAGGTTTTAAATTTCACCACCCCAAGGTGGTACTCCCCGCCATCCTGTCTGATCGAAAATAAGCCTGATTGAAACACTCATTGAGCTCTCTTTGTTAACAATAACATTTCTTTCTTTAAGAGCTAGCTACTGTCTTCTGAATATTGTATACGTGATAGTAATATATTATAACATTTCACATTTATACGTACATACATGCGTCAAATGTTGCACACAAATTACACACACAATGTATTAGAATATGGTAAAGCAAATGAAGCTTACTTGTTAATGTTTCCACCTTCTTTAAGTCTATCACCTGCAGCTCCAGTCTTGGAGACACGTTCGCTTCCAGCCAGGTCCACCAAGCTCAATTTGCTTACTTTTTCTCCAGTGCTCTACAGTTTGAGTATACTCATTTTGAAAAGAATACAAGAGAACAAAAACAAGATAATAGACACAACCCTGCCAAAAATTTCTATATGAATAATGGCCTTCTAATGAAGAATTTAGAAAAACAACAGCAAATAGAATTCAGGAAATTTTTTCAGTGAAATTTTTATTCATTTGCCTGTCATACGCCCTCTAAAGTTGGACCTCACCGTCAAAAAAATTTTCCATAATTTTTAAGGGATGCCTGTATCAGAGAAATGTACCTCAGACATGATGATTTTCCTTATATAAGATCATTATTATATTTTATCTTCTCCCTCCCCCGATTCATTGTTGGGTAACTCATAACATGAATTTTAACAAAACAAAAATTAGGAGGATTGAGACTATTTCTATTAAATTGAATGTTTCCTAGCCTTTTGGCAAGAAGGATTAGCTATACAGCTTCCAAATTTAAAATGCAGAATATACAAACCTCTGTCTGAGGATCATACTGTCTTTGTGTAAGCACTACATTAAAAACTGCATGAGATCTACTACTTTCTGCATTCATCATTGTAGCAGCAACTGTCCGAGATTTGTTACCTTCCATCATTAAAGAGTCAATATCCTGACAGAAAGATGTTTGTTTATAATCAGACCATGCGAGCAAAAATCGAATAGTATTCAATTAATATTGGAATATAAATATATATGGCTGATGACTCCTTCCTGAAAGGATGAAACAAGTTCAGATTTCATAACATTATTTTACTATGCCAACGACGTATCCAGTGCTCGACTAAAATAGGAGCTAATTAGTACAACTAAAGAAAGAAAAATACGATTAGTATGTAACTCTGAGATTCATGATCTCTTAATCATCAGGCACACAAGATATTATCAATTCATACTATTCGATATGGAAATCATTTAATTTATATAAATATGAATGAGAACTGAAATGTAAATCCTCACTCGAAACTTACATGGTAACAAGACACAACTAGCTTTGACAATCCATCAACATATGGGCCAAGCACTTTATGTTCTCTAACTTTGAGATTTTGCTTATCACTGTAATGAAAATAGATAGCATCTGTCTGTAAATATTTTATGCCACAACAATCACTTAATAATGCGAAGGAGAAAAAATAATACTTCACAAAAGAGAAAAGGTACATGAACGTAAAAGAAATATCTGCATCATAAAAAAAGCATCTCCTGCAGCAAATTTTCAGGGACATGAAAAGCGTTAAACTTGTGTTAAGATTTTGAAGCTCGCTGCAACATTTTGCAACATTTACTTTCTGAAATAAATTTCAAAATTTTTCAGCAAAATGATTCGTGGAATTAGCTTTAGGTCTGCAAGTAAAAATTGAAATAAACAGCGGAAACTTCTCTGGACATACTTAAAAAGCGTCTTTCGTCTGACGCTTCTCATAGTAGGAACGTCAGCAACAGACCAGAACAATCGAATCAGGCGGAATTTTTACTCAGATGCAGATTGAAATGTACAAATGAAAAAGAGAAGCAGAAGATTCTTTGAAATTCCTTCTGAAAAATTCTTCCAAAACTTTAACAATCGTGAAATTCGTAAAAATGGAAATTTCAGCAAAAATTTTAATACAACAGAAAAGCTAAAACAATCGGCCTTCAAGAGTTCCAAAGCTACTTGAATGTCAATTGAATAAGTCACCAATAAACTATGCCGAAAACACAATGGTGTTGCTGAGGGATTAAACAGGACACTAGTAGAAATGGTTCGTGCTAAATTGTTCGCAGAAGCACTTTCAATAGCTGGTTATCTCAGAGACAGGAGAGTACATAAACATATGTATATAACAGGTCTACCCCGTACTATCATCTACTAAAGATCTTTGAGCTCTTAGCCCATGCAAGACATTTTATTCAGGTACAATTCAAAGTTAGGTTGATTGACCTTAACTAATGAACGCATATCGCACACAAACCATATGAAACAATGAAATACACCTTCAGCTGTAGTTGAATAGTCTATCTATTAGCTTTATTAAAAGCTTTCAAGAGACAGTTAAAGGTAGACTTCATCTATTTACTTGAGCTGGATACATCTCTGCATCTCAATCTCATATTTTTCAATAATCAATTCAACTGCGCATGCGTAACATAACATTAACGTAATGAAAGGCTGATATCGTCACAAGCTTCTAGGCTGTGCCATTGTTCTAGGTTAGCACATCCAAGGTATGATTGTAAAAAAAATTCCTCCAATTACAGCTACAAGTATATAATAGTCGATATATAAGCTCTTTTTGGTATTTAAATTATGATTCCTACTTTTTTGTACGAAATCATTTGGATATCAGTGCTGAATTCGTATTTTGAGGTCATGGACTGTCTCAAGCAGATTTGTGCCAACTCTATTAAGCTGTGAAATATATAGTTTTTAAAATGCCAAGTTTTCGGTCTTCTTTTTTAAGTAGAAACGAACCCCCATTTTAAAACGAGCTTCTAAAATTGAGCCCCAATTTTTGGTTGGCGAAGCTAATTCATCCTCCATATAACCTCATAACCTTTTGGGGGTACCGCCAAGCCAAGGGTCGCTAGACTTCTACGTCAGTTATGCAATAAAGCAGTTTGCGAAGTGACAAAAGGCAAAAGGAGATCAACTGTGCAGAGTGTTCTTGCAAGCAAAACATAATTACAAAAATTAAATAAAAACAAAGCATTACCTTTTGGGACATAAGAGATCTCTGACCTTTTCATTATATATCTCCATGTATGAAACTTCGACTTTATGTGTCATATTTTGGTCCTCCGTCTGATATAATATAAAGAAAAGAGCTTGTAGAGCAAGAGTTTAATTACTTCAGTGTTAAAAGATACAAGGCGGATTACTTCTTTTGTAAGGTACTTGAATATGAATCTAAAAGCACATCGCTTCGATAGGTAGTCCTAGCTGATTGACAGCTCAGAAGAAAAAAAAAATCCGTTCATGCAGGTTGTCTGGAGTGCAGTCAAGTTGCCTTAGAACTGTCAGCAATGACATAAATTTTGCTAACAGAATATTACAAAAATCACAATGTGTTTGAACAAGGTGAAAAAAGGAAATCACCGACATAATGAAGTCAAAACAGCAAGAATGTGGTGGTGCGAAATGACTGACTGTACATGCTTAAGAGGTAAATTTAAAACTTCTCATAAGGACAATTTGAATCTTCCAATAACTTTCACAAAGAATCTGTCATGTCTGATGGTAGGCACGCGAGCAAGGGTTGGCAGCAGCATTTAGTAATAGCGCCATTTATTTCATATTGAATCACAAGGAAACGAATCAAGCCTAGTTTTAGAGCAAATTATTAGTGTCCCGAGAGCAAGGTTGTTAACAAGATTAATGTTCTTTGTTTTGGGCTTAAGGAATCCCAACGTAAGTAGAGGCCGCTAAAAGATGGTTCCCTGTATATACTAGTAAGATATCCAGCAGCAGTTAACAAAACTTTCGGCAAAGGGAGCAACAGCCCCACATCTCTAAGCAACAAAGCCACTCTTAAGCATAATTCTGCCATAGGACAACATTTACTGGACCAACAAGTGTACGTAGGAAATTACAGGGAGGATTGTTTTCGAAAAATTGGTAGAATTATGATCCTTGTTTTCATCTAGGCATTTTTTAATCTGTCTTCGTCAAAACAGCAAGAGTTCGATTTCTAACTTTGGACTCTTCAATTACCTGAAGAAACTTTCGCCGTGTTGTGAAAGACAGTATTACACGAGTTAATTCACTAGTAAAATATTACAACAATGGGTAAGCCAAATTAGGTTTGTAGGAAGTGTATAGGTGCTAAGCAACGGTGCAAAGCACCACGGGATTCAAATCTGCTTGATGTGCAGTAAAGTAAGGTGCAATAAATTTTATTGCACTTTTCAACCCTGCTTCAATCACTCACCATTATGGGTTTTTAGCGAGAGTGAATACAGAACGAAGGCTGACCCTGAATGATTCTGTCCTTCTGAAATAAGACGCACTGGATATTCTTTATATCGTTGAAATATTAAATACCTGTCTGACAAAAACTAAAAAATTCTGGTGCAATAGACAGGGGGGATGACAAAACTCATAGATTTCCTGAGCATACTTTCATTAGGTGAATGAAAGTTATCTTGCTCATCTATATTGGATAAAAATTGTTCAATTATGAAAATAAGTACAATACCTTACCTCACATAGAATGAAAAAGGCAGCCAAGTGTGCAATATTCAGCCTACATGATTTTCTTAATTAGGTCCCATATAAATTCTCAAATTGTTATTGCAAATAGTGAAGAGAATAAAACTAAAAGTCACATCGTGACCAGATTATGATTGGTAAATTACTTGAATAAAGCTTTATGTTAAATAGGCAGGTAAATTGTTGAAAGACCCACATGTTTTGCAGCAATTTGATCAAAAAGTGAATCACAGATGCGTGGAATAAGTCCCTTGGACCCAGAGACACCCATCATGGTGTAGCTTTTTCCAGAGCCTAAATAAAATAATGGCAAAATAAGACATAATCACCACTATGGGAATATAAAAACTACAGAGACACAAGTACTTTGTAAATGTTTTTTGCCAATGGAAAAGATTTAAGAAATAGTTTATCAGTTTACCAGTCTGTCCATATGCAAATATACATGCATTATATCCATCAAATGCATTGTCCACTACATCTTTACCAAGACAATTATACACAAAATCTTGGGCTGAAAGAAATAATTATATTTTGGTCAGTAAATAGGAGTTGAAAATTGTTCCTGCAAATCATTTAACTAAGAAATCATCTATGTAGATTATAACAAGTAAAACAATTATGTTAATTATGATAAACAGTGGAACATTTTCAGTTACATATACTTAAAAGCTTAATTCATGTTGTCTGACACTCCTCGGTGTATTCCTCTGAGTATGAACATCAAATAAAAACTTAAACAAACTAAGGTGGGATCTATACCCAAATGCGGCTCAAAATGCACCAATCAGACAGAGAAGCCGAAATCTGTGTTGTGTTTTAAACACTAATAAGCTTGGGGGATTCCGCGAGATAACCGACAGAAATTCATGAAACAGCCAAATTGAGATCAAAGAAAGTTGCAGATTGTTTTGAGCCGCATCATGGTATTAATTCTGCCTTAGTTTATTGTTTATGTCAGTTTTTGACGTTCATAATGTGCCAGACAAAAAAAGTTTTCTAGTATACCAAAAATTGTATCAGCTGTTAATCACAGGCTTTGCCAGGAAGATTTTAGTAGGTGGGTGGTAATCGTTGCCTCAAAAAATGTTTATCTTCGTTAAGGACACATTACCTTCAAAATGAGCAATATTCATACCTGCAAACTTTTGTGAGGTTTCATCCATTGACCAGAAGCAATTATCAAATGCAAATGTCTAGAAAATTACTTACAGAATTAAAAATTACACACAATGAATTGGCCTTAAACTGTAACCTAAGAGACACTTAGAGATAGAACCAAAACACAGTACAAAAAGATTTAAAAATTATTTTACAGCAAAAAATGTCAACAACTTTAAATAAAAATTCAAATCAGGCAAGGACTCTGTACAAAACATATGTAAGAGAACAAAGGGAAACCAACAAAAACTTGTCGATTTGATCTCTTTTGGTAATGCTGTTCTCTTTAGTAGTCATGATTGCAAATTATCACCATTTGTAGGGAGCAATTTTTCTTTGTCAGATAACCAACCAAAGAAGTGATAGTTTGCCTTAAAACTCTAGGACTTAATTCAGGAAAAGTGGGCTAATTTTGTCTTTTGGAAATTATTCATTATTCTTTCAAAAAAGAAACATTTCCCTGGTCAATTTCAATAACCTGAAATTGATGCTTATTATTGCAATATTAAATTTCTCACACAATATGGTAAGACCAAATGTAGTTCTGTTAATTCTAGGACTTGGTCCCTGAATAGAACGGACCACAAAAGTAAGGGTGTATTCTGGAAAATATCTTAACTTCAACATCATATTTCCACTAAACTTAAGAACAATGGTGCCCTAGTTTAACTTCATTTAAAAAAACTGCCAATAGGATGTCCATATTGATTTATGAGAAAACATTTGAAGGCTTACCCTTTGTGGCTTCCTAAAAAAGAAAGAATTGATTATTATTATCATAATAATTAATCATTCTAATGATGAACTAAAAATTTTTACATATTTTAGATCATGTCTAAATTTTTGAAAGACAAGAAAGACCACTGTCAACTTGTAAGGTTATGCTAAATGAAAATAACATCCAAAGTTTAAAAGATTAAACACAGGAAGATCTGGACAGACAACTTCTCTCTGGACAAAATTCAAAAAAAAATTCCAGCGTCAGGTCCAATCTGCAACCTTACAGACTTCATAAACTAATTCAATAATTACAAAAAATAGAAATTATTTGAAGTTGAGAGAAACCTGATTTGTTAACAAGCACTAAGCGTGTATTCCCAAAAGTGTTTTAATGCTCACTACAAGTTTCATTGTTCTAAGGTGAGAGCAGAGGGTTCAGCAGTTTGACTTCTGGATTCAGGTACATTAATGCTGGGTTGAGGTGGTTCACAGGCCTTTGCCATTCAAAAATACAAGCCTGTGATCATTCGCACGAGCAAATTAAGTTGGAACAGAAGCAACAGAATACACTTGCAGGATGCGGTTTATGGACTGAAGAATTCTAGAACTGGGGATTTCGACAAGGTTTTAATTTTAGGATTGGGTAATAAATTGTGATAAACAGTGGAATCATTTTCAGGCATACTTAAAGGCTTTTTCGTCTGACACTCCTCGGAGTATGAACATCAGAAACAGACTGAAACAATGAACTAAGGTGGAATTTACACCCAGAATTGGCTCGAAATGCACCAATGGGAAGGAGAAGCTGAATTGGCATTGTGTTTTAAACACCAATCAGCTGGTCGGATACAACGGGAAGACCAATGAATTATTTGAAGAGTCCAAGTGAGAAAACGAACTCTTTTTGTCTACACAGAACCGGTCTTTTGGTTTTGATGTAGACAGATTCCTACTCCTAAGTGAGACAAAGAGCTTGCTTTGCCAACGCAATCCTTTTGAATGGATGGTAGAACTTTCCAAGCGCTAAAAACTAACCAAGGGTTGGTAGCAGCAAAGCACTTAGTAATAATAGGCCTTTTTAATTTGACTTTTGAATCGAAGTAAGATGTTTCCTTATCCAAGGATTAGGTAATAAGAATCATAGACCTAATTAAACAGTTAAAAATTTCCAATTAAAGAAATATCACCTGTGGAGCACAGATTGGGTGGTTGTCTGGGCACTCACGTGTCGTTTTGAGGACATGTACAGTCATGCTCAAGTTAGGAAAAACTGCATATTTTAGAGGATTAAGCCAATTATCGCAACAGGATTCGCTTGCTTATAACTGTACATGGTATGTTTTCGTCAAGGGCAAACTCCCGCTAAGTTGAGCACCTCGCGAGGTGCTCAACTTGCTCATTTTAATCCGTTTCTGTCATCAGAGAGTAGAATGTTCGATGTTACACATAAAACATGCCATTTGATTATTAGCTTATGCAACTTTAAATATGTTTGTTCACGCACCAAATGCTAAAGGAAGACAAATCATCCATTTGTCTTTATCTGTTTATTTTCTGAAGGCAGCAGAATTTTGTGGGGGAGGATGGGACTTAATCAGACTAAAGTTTAATGGTTGGTAGTATTTATCAGGGGTTCACCAAATAGTCACGTAGTTTTTCGGTTCGAAAGTACTTGAGAATT
>JAADKT020408854.1:0-14233 GCA_011763395.2 Chrysaora chesapeakei
ATCTGCAATTACAATATGATATGGTCTTGCGCATCCACCATAGCACATATATCTTGTTAAAGAAACCATATCCAAGCAAAATATTTTTGGAAATGCACACCTTCCTGAATTTCTCGAACAGGGAAGATGCTATCTTGGACAAGGAGAAGCAGGATCAGAAAGATTTGTTTTTAAGCTGACAAGAAACATTCAACCTTTAATTACGAATATGTGCAAATATAAGGTAAGGCCTCAAAATTCAATTACACCAATGACTGATCAAAATATTACCGTTACCATTAACCAACAACCAAGAACATTCATCGATGCAAGTGACCTGGTAGTTGAAATGAAATGTAAAATGTTTCACGATAGTGCACAATGGATAGCTGACGCGCCATGTTCGAAATATCAAAAGTGCATATCAGCTATCAACAATCTTTCTGCTAGTCTGTTTAAAAACATATCCCTGAGAATAAACAGACAAGAGATATCAACTTCTGGTGAAATGTATGCCCTAAAAGATTAGGAAGGAAATCCTATCTACGTGGGTCAAGTTTGGAGGGCTGATTATCTGTGCTGATAGGGAAAATGTTCGAAGAAATCTTCCGGACAGCTTTCGCAAGTACTACCGGAAGTGCAGGGTAATCATTGACTGCACTGAGGTGTTTATTGAAACTCTGTCGAGCTTAGATCTTGCAGCATTGTGTTGGAGCCAGTATAAGCACCACTACACTATCAAGTTCTTGGTGGGAATAACTCCAAATGGCGCAATAAGCTTTTTGTCCAACAGTTATGGAGGTAGGGCCAGCAACATTTTTATTACAGAGGACTGCGGATTTGTGAAGAAATTGCTACCTGGAGATCAAGTAATGACTGACAGAGGTTTTCAGATAAGAGAGCTTCTCACATACCACCAATGTTTCCTGACGATTCCACCTTTGACAGTAGGTACATCACAAATGAGCTAATGTTGCAAAAACATCTATAATTGCAAACGTGTGCATATTTGTTGAGAAAAAGCTATCCGAAGAACAAAAGAGTATCAAATTTTGAAAAATGAAGTTCCAATTTTCGTGCTGCCTTTGATAGATGACATCGTAACCGTTTGTGCAGCATTTACAAATTTAAAGAGAGCTTTGAACCAACAGTGAACATTAAATTCTAAAACACAAAAATAACGCCTTATGCTACTTTTAGATAAAGAAAAACATTGTCATTCAAAGATGCATATAATTAGTAATTTCTAGTCAAATATCAACAAATAAAACATGTTTAAAACAAATAAGACTACTTCTTGTGAGAGCTATTACAAGTTCATCCAATATTTATTTCCGAGTTCATGGCATGTTGGATGCAGCCTTCACACACCCAGTCGTCACTAGTGCTACTCTGCATGCTGACGCATGACCAATGATGCCATTGATTGCACCAGGAGCACTCAACGCTGTTCTCCTCTGCCTTTTCTATCTCGTCTGGTTCAAGACAAGGCTTATCTCAGCGAGGGCAAAAGTATACTATTCTCTGCTTAAGAAGAACGCTTGCAATATGAGTTTTGAAGAATATTATAGCTTTCTTCTCCATGTCTTTCCAGTGCCCTTTGTCGAAAGGGACTTTTTCTATAAATGGGTCCCCATTTTTGGTCCAGATTACGAAATAGCCTGCTTCAGCCCCAAGTAAGCCAATCTGGGCCATCAACTTGCTATAGTACTTGTGTTCTTTCTTCAGATGAATACTGCCATCTGTGTCTTTCTTTAAAAAATCGAGCTCTTTGCACCCTTCAATCACAGTTTTCTGTCTCATTTTGAAGGGGCATTTGTACTCGACAGGCATTGGTTTTGCTTTGCAGCACGAGCATTTAAAAATGTTGTCTGGCGATGCCCTTATGTAAGGAAATGCTTTGCTTGCCACGAGACCTGACTGGAGTAACTTTCCACGCTCGTGCTTTTCCACCACTTTTTCGTGAAATGTCTTTCTTGCATCCTGCTTGTGCTCTCTTCCAAATTTTACAGCTGGGATAGAGCCAATCTCGACATCTTTAAAAAATCTAGCAAGAACAAGCGTTATCTTTCCACTGTTTCCTCTAGATCATGCTATGCTGTTTATTCTTGTGTACACTTCTCTTATTTTTGTGCCTGTTACACAACCAACCCGCTGTCGCTTCCGATGACTTGAGCCAGCTTGAGCCCTTGTAGATTTATCAAGCTCTGCTAGCTGTTTCTCTTTGAACGATAGGGCATCAAAAACTTACTGATAAGAGTTTGCTCATCTGCATCGGGATTTGCCACCAAAACATGCTCGGCAATTTCAGGTAATGAAGGTGGGCAGGCATACATTTCTGGAGGTGCAACACTCTGTGCGACAGCTGATGGCATAACGACGGGCAATTTTGCAATGAATCCTTCTAATCTGGTCTCAACATTGTCCCTCTTTTCTTCAGGCCTTACATCAAAGCTTTTCTTAAAATCACTTTCAATTATGTGTTTCTTTTGCTTTGCTTACCTTTTCATACTTTCTAATAGCAACATCTCTGATTTGCTGTGGCTCCACCTTCCTCTCTGTACTTTTTTTCCATGCGCAGGCTTTAGCTGTACAAGCTGGATCAATTAGTCCATGGGAATTTGCAAATTCAACTTTGTATAGCACGGCAACGACATGATTGCAGCACTCAGCAAATCCAGCAGTACAGGAACAGTTTGCACTCTCCTTCTTTGGAGCATAGAATCCAAGCATTTCTTGGCTCTTCTCTGAGTTTCTGCGATGGTGTTACGTTGCATTTTAAAATGACCAAATTCTCAGAAGGGGTAAATGAAAAAATCTTGTGAACAAATCCGCTCTTAAAGTATTAGAATGCTTTTTGCGCCTTGTATTGCCCAATCTACTTGGACTCGAATGCTTTTTTCTTCAGATTGTAAGAGAAAACCTTCCCAAGATCAATTTGTGGCCATTTCGAAACGTCATCAACCCAGTCCTTGCTATCAATTTGCTTGGGATCAGGAATCTTGAAGTCTTGAAGTCAACAATTTCGTGTACGTCCGTTTCAGCTCTATTTCTAATTCCTTAATATCTTGCCTTATCAGATGCTTTTGCTCGTAGGCCACCAAAACTCTTGCTGCTTGGTCCAATTTCAAACCCTCTCTGCCCAAACCTCTCATCGCCAAATAATACTTTAGCTCAGGAAAAAACCTTTTTTGCAATAGATTCGTTACTTTCGAAGCCATGGTGATATCGAAAGACAAGAATGTGAATATCTCAGACAACTTTCTGACAATTTGAGAAATATAATTTGGAATTACTAGTTTGCGTTTGATGTTTAAATTTACAGAGTTTTCTCTTTCTGTCACAATTCTTACGTACAAGAAGGGCTGTTCTGAAGGTAACCAATCAAAATATACTGTTACAATATTCACAACGCTATCAACCAATGAAAATGCCTTTCCCGTGACCTTTTTTCCGCTGCAAAATGCGTCACAGACAACTCCCACCAAAAAATTCCACCAAGATTTCTCTCACGGTTTTTAAAAGTACCCAACATTTTTTGCAGAAAAATATTTTTCTAAATATTCATGAATCATAAATCGAAATAAAAATAGTTCATTCTTTAAGAAATAAATCCCAAAATTTCATCCATACTGCATTTTCAAGTAATTTTGGTGTAGTTACGGGTTTTCCCCCTTAAGAACGCCCACAAGATCCAGAATGGTTTTCATCGCATGACGCAATCCATTTGGATCACATGACAAAAATGGGGATGACTTTGGATGGCGATATCTGAGCGAATCGGGGCTGGATTTCAGAAAGAGACGTATTGAATGAGAGACCAATTCATAATGTTTTAGAAAAAACGTTTTCAGGTCCGTTTTACGAACAAGTCCATCCATCCTATTAGCATAGACTTCTAAGATGCGTCCTAGTGGCCAGGAGCTTCATGGCTTGATTTCACTCAGCACTAAGATGATGTCATCAGTTTTGAAATTCTTTTGTGGCTTGGTCCATGTTTGGCATTCTTGTAAAGCAGGTAAATACTCTCGAACCTAGCGAAGCCAGATTAAGTCCAACATGTATTGAACTTGTCACCAATGATGTCATACATAATTGCCATTCTTGTTGAACATCCCAGGTTAAGCTGTAAGTGCTGCTTGTAATAACAATAAATGGTTTGGGGTTAATGGTGCAGGGTCAAGTGGATCGTCCTATAATTTTGTGATGAGTCTTCCATCACTCCATTGTGAGATGGGGCTGTCTGGTTGAATATCCATTTGATGTTACTCTGTAGTAAATGGTTGTGAATCTTGGTTTGATTCCATTCTTCTATAGCTTCACGTAATTCTTTTTCTCCACTGACAAAGTTTCCTCAATTGTCCCGGCTCTTTTCTTTAGGCGGACCTCTTTGTGCTATGAACCTACTCGAGGCATTAATGAAGGAGTCTGTATCAAGTGAGTTAGCCACTTTGATGTGTATAACTTGTAGATTAAATTAAGTGAATATGAATAGTCTTTGAGTTATACAAAATTTCAAAATTGCGATGAACAGCAGAATCATTTTCGGGCATACTTAAAAACTTTTTTCGGCTGACACTACTCAGACTATGAACGTCGGAAACAGACTGAAACAATAGACTAAGGCGGAATTTATACCCAGATGCGGCTCAAAATGCACAAATCAGAAAGAACGAAAAGCTGAATTGGCATTGTGTTTTAAACACCAATCAGCTGGTCGGATACAGCGGGAAGACAAATAGAATTATTTGAAGAGTCCAAGTGAGAAAACAAACTCTTTCTGTTTACACAGAGCCTGCCTTTTGGTTTGATGTAGACAGATTCCAAAACCCCTAAGTGAAACAAAGATCTTGCTTTGCCAATGAGTGTGAAACAATCCTCGCTGTAATTTTCCGCACAAATAGGGTTATTGAGTAGATGTTTTCCTATGGTCGAATCATGCTTGAGACTAGGTTTTTGTCTAGACCAAAGGGGAGGTTGCTCTCTTTGCTGCAAATTATGCAGAAAAATATTAGTCGGGACATGCTGCTTTATCCTATCACCTAATCTCTGGGAAGTACGACCTACATACCTGGCATCACACCGGCATGAAAATTCATAAATGACCAAACTTTTTTGTGGGTACGTACGCAATCCTTTTGAATAGATGGTAGAACTTTCTGAGTGCTAAAAACTAACCGAGGGTTGGCAGCAGCAAAGCACTTAGTAATGGCCTTCATAATTTGACTTTTGAATTGCAATAAGGCATTTCCTATCCAAGGCATTTTTAGGTAAACAGAGCACTTCTGCTGACCATACTTTCTATTAGCCAAAAAACTTGCGATCTTCTTGCTAAAGCAATCCGAAATGACGTCCTCAGGGTAACCGTTTACAATGAGAATAGACCGTATTTTATCCAATTTCAAAAAAAGCCGAGATTTAGAGCAATTCATAAGTGCCTGATAAACTAGCGTGTTGATGAGGTTAATTTTCCTCTGTTTTGGACAAAAAGAATCCCAGCGTATATAGAGGCCGCTAAAGATTGGTTTCCTATATATACTGGTGAGAAATCCAGAAGCAGTGTTTTCAACAAAAAGTCGAGAAATGGCAAAGAGTTGTTTTGCTCCTTTTCGAAAGTAAATTTTAGAGAAGGATGCAAATCTTTTTTGAAAATGGCGAAAGTGTCATCAACATATTGAAAATAAACTGCAGGTTTTGATGTGGAGCCAAAAAGTTTACCTTCGTAGAAACCAACTAAGATGTTTGCTAGCACTGGTCTCAATGGGCTCCCCATGGCGACTCCGTCCGTTTGTCGGTACATCTCATTGTTGAAGCTGAACTCTACCGACCTGGTAGCAGACTCAATCAATTGACAAAGACCTCCTCAGGGAATGGCGGACTGACAAGTTCACCCCGGTATAGAGCTCTAGCGCAAATCCTGATAGCTGCATCTGGGTATAAATTCCGTCTTAGTTTATTGTTTAAAAAAGCTTTCAAGTATGCCCAAAAATGATTCCACTGTTCATTGCAATTTTAAGTGAATATGATACCACATGGCTTTTCTGTTGTTCTCCCTCATTGAATTTCACAGTTCTAAAACGGTCTACTCCAACATATGTAAATGGAGACTGTAATGGTGAAACGCAATCAGCTGGCAAGCATGCAATCTTTTTTTGCAGGAGACCCTTGATGCTTTCTGCAGGCAACACATTTATTCAGAATGTTACAGGGATTTCAGCAAGTGTTGATTAGCCAAAACGTCTGCCTAACTAACCAAATACTGTGTTAGAAGCCTGAATGACTTGCAACATGATGGTAATTTCTTATAATATAATGAAGATATGATGTTTCTTAGGCAGGATCAAAGGATGCTGTGCATTTGTTCAAATGTTTGCTTTGTGTAGTCGTCCTCTGACAAGTAATAGACCATCCATGTCCACAGGATCTAATTTATTCTGTTTGCCACAAAAACATGATATTGCTGATCCTTGTTTCTTATGCATCGAAGGACACATGTGCTGTCAGTCCAGAATGTTGAATTTTCAACTGAGAGTTTGATTTCTGGCCTGATAATTCTTGTTGCAAGTACCGCAGCTGCCAACTCATGATGAGGGATTGTGATGGTTTTCAGAGGAGAAAGCCTTGATTTAGCCATGAAACAGAAGCAATGAATTTTTCCTTTCTCATTGACTGGGCGTAGATATGAGACAAATCCATGACCTTTCTGCTAGGATCTGAAAAATCATGCAATTCACACTTTTGTAGTTTACCGAAGTTAGCTGGCAAGAAAGAACGATCAATTGAGAATGCTTCCAGCTTGAGGAGGTCTTGCAAATATGCTATCGAAATATTTTCTTCCCTTTCAGGTATTAGTTCATCCCATTTTAGTTGTTTATGACAGAGTTCTTGTAATATGAATTTAGCTCGAAGAATGCAAGGCCTTAGCCCAAGGGGTCAGAAACTGAACTTACAATAGACAGAATGCCTTGTCGAGTAGCTTGTTTGTCTTTGATAGCAATTTTGAAATTGAAGGCGTCTGATTCAACATTCCACTGTACACCGACAGCTCTTTCAGTCAAGCCATTGAAATCCAAGTTTTTTACTGACATTGCATTCTCTTATTCAGATATTGAAAGAAGAACCTCCTTACTGTTTGAGATCCAATTTTTAAGCCTAAATCTGCCCCTAGTTTACAATTTCATGAACCTGGGAGGTTAATTTGATTGCTTCTGAAACATCTGATACAGATTTAAGGCAGTCTTGAAATAGAAATTCTTTAACACATTTTTTTTTAGACTGATCAAAGTCATTTTCATTGTCAGTAGCAGTTTTCCATAGAGCAAAGTTGGCGCAGCTTGGTGATGAAGTACCCCCAAAGAATTTTTGTTCGGAGTAAGGGCTTTGTCTCCATCCTTTAATAACAGGCAACATTCTTTAAAGGGTAACAAGTGTCTTTCAATCTTTTTATAAACGGAGAATGTTTGTTGGGGGTAAAGGCTTTGTCTCCATCCTTTATTAAGCGAGCAATATTCGTTGAAGGGTAGCAAGTCTCTTTCAATCTACTAAAATTTGGGGAATGTTTGTTTGGGAATGTTCATTGAGTGATAACGACTGTCTTTCCCATGTTTCCACAAACTTAACAAGACAATATATAAGATCTTTACGCCACTAATGCAAGACCTAAAATTGCCACCTGGAATGAAACGCAGCAATCACCCTGTAGCTGACATTGGGACTTTACATCATAATGATGGGGTAAGCACCTAGTGTGCTTAAAAAAAGGGGAACTTCATACATCACAACTGATTATTGACCTTTTAACATTACCTACACAAGCAACAGATTACTGTCTATCCCCCACCACTCCACACATATCATTACAGTACGATATCACAGTGCCATCTTCATAGTTATCATTACCGAAATGAATCACTGAGACACCAAAACTACCATTCGGGTGATCTCAGTTTGGTGTAGTATTGCTTTGATGAGCAACGTCTAGGACTTAGGGAAGAAGTCTAGTAAAGCCTATCTGCAGGAGCACTATCTTTTTCAGTATAGTTAAAAGATACATTATAAGCAGACAAAAAATTTATAAGGCCTTTGAGTTATTACCCAATGAGGCACAGAGGTGACACATGTTGCAGATTATCTTCATTGACTACAAATTCCTATAGGCAATGAAATGAAAATGGGTGGTATTTCTACAAATGCACACTTCATACCCTTCAAACAAGTGTCAAAAACACTTCTCACAGGTAAAATATTTTATTTAGCAATACAGTATATATTTTCACTTCATCTTTCTGGTTGACAGGATTTCCATATGGCATGGCACACAATAAGATGCACCTTTTCATATCCTATGGAACCAAGCTGTCACATCAAACAGACATCAAGCCACTCTAATCTCTCCACTGCTAAGATATGATGAATAACAATCCATCAAGGACAAACCTGTGATAAGCATAGGAAAAACAATTACAATTCCACAAATGCAAACACAAACTATATAGTGCCTGCATAAAGCCCTTATTGATAAAGCCGAACAACCTTAAGACATACAGCAGCCAAAAACTTCATGCTATTTTCCTATTCAAATCTATCATTACATACAGTAATTATCCAGGGTTTTCCTGGCTCATCCCCTGGCAGAAATAATGTATAAACATGGTCAGAGTGTCATTGTATTAGACACCACTTATCATATCTTATTCTGCAACGTTTAGTTTATTATATAAATATATTGCAAAAATCTTGAAACACTACATCAAAAAAGGGGACATGCAAAGAACTCAAAGGAATTTTCGGAATTCATTTGTAATGTTGAGATAGAAGACGATAAAATGATGATATCTGTCAATGTCACCTTGCTATATACTAACGTGCCTATAAAAGATTTTTAGAGAATCATTAGTCATTTATTCCAAAAGACAGAGATCTAAGCAAAAAACTTCTATACCTGTGGATAAGTTGATTGAAAAGATAGAATTCAACTTAACTACCACTTGGTTCAAATTCAATGGAAGTTTATCTCACAAACAGATGGAGTAGCAATGGGAAAACCATCCTCTTCTGTTGTTGCTGGGATTTTTATGCAAGAAAAAGAATCTTTTGCCCTTGATCTTTACATTGAGAAACAAAAAAATATGGGAGAGATATGTAGATGATGTGTTTGTGATTATGAAGAGGGACAAGATGTAAGATTTCTATAAGCACATCAATTCCCTACATGTGAAAATTGAAATTCACTACAGAGGTAGAGAATGAAGGAAAGCTAGCCTTCCTAGGCACTGAGATTCAACGGAATGCCTATAAAAGTCTAAGCGTATCAGTGTACAGGAAGCCCACGCACACTGATCAATACCTGAATGCGAACTCACATCACTTTAGACAGTGTCAAAAACAGTGTCATTTCTTCTCTATTCAACAGAACAAAATCCATCACAAGCAATCTTGATCATCTAGATAATGAGTACAAGGATCTCAAGCATTCTTAAGGCTAATGAATGTAAACAAGAAGATATATGCAAGGTCACAAGAAAAATCTGAAAGCTCAGACAGAATACTGAGGCTAACAAGGAAGAGCTTAAATGTTCTATGAACCTGCCATACATCAGAGGGACAAGTGAAAAAATCTGTCGATCTTTGTCTAAACAAAATATAAGGTGCAATTTTTATTCCCTTAATACACTTAAAAAGCCGCTTTCAAGACCAAAAGACAAAGTTGATAATCTCGAAAAGTCAAATGTGGTATACAAATTACCATGTAGAGATTGCCCTAAATCATATATAGGACAATCGAAAAGAATGACAGGAACTACAATCATGGCCAAAGTTATTGAGACAACAGTGATGACGTCGTACCAGCCAATCGCCCCCCCCCCCCCCCCCCCCACCCAATGTTGTTGTTCTGGGCGACAATTTTTTTGCCATGGATGATGATATACACAAGGCGACATTTGTGTCCATATGAGGTTTGCAGCATTTTTGTCTCTCTTTGCCCGTTTCCCGGCGCCGCATTATGGAGCAGGCGATTTTTCTCACGTCCCATAGAAAATGCATTAAGTCACCACCAACGTCGCATAAGAAGCAAAGTTCCCGAGAAGGCGATGTCGCCAGAAATACTCAACATTGATCTGACCAGGATTGTCTGGTCTTTTTTGTACATGTATGCAAGCTATTTTGACTATATCACGCACAGCATTTATGGGAGCCAAAGTGTTCTTCGCAGTTGCAACGGGGGACAAGCACTGCAGAATTCCATGCACCTTTCCTGGGGGCTGGGGTGGGATTGCCATGGGGGCAGTTTCTCATTCTAAGGAAACAATTTGCGTATCTGTTTGTTGCCACTGTTGTCCCTCTAGACCTGTCTTCTGTTACCATCTTCTGGGCAGCGGGCATGCTGTTTTTTCCTTGAAAATTGTCGTCCATAGCGTCAGCGTTTTCTTTTCGAAATTCCTGCTGTCTACATGAGGTACCTGCACCGCTTTGGTGCCATCCAGTAAAGAAGAAAGATGGCTTCTCTCCAGCGAGTGCCACAAACTGTGTCATTGTATTTGAGATATCTAAACATAGATAAGGGTCTGGCTGTGAAAGATTTGCAAGTCATGTATCAACAATATTGAAGAGCAACTTTGTATCATCACTGCAGGAAGGCAAGTGATGAACGGGCCAGTGAAAAGGCGACATATGCGGGAAGGCTTAATTTGTTGTCAGCAAGTGATGGGCGACGTATCCTTAGACAAGTCCACAAACTCATAGTAAGTTCTGGAAGGTTCTCTTCAAAGCGGGTCAGACTGGAAGCTGGTTTGACGCATGTATCTGACCGTATCTGATATCTGATACTTCTACTTGCAGAGTAGGAAAAAGTTGCTGATGTCGGTAGCAGATTTGAAAAGACGGGTCAAAATTGCAAGGGCCATGTTATCACAGTATTCTGATGATATTTGGCAAAATGGGATAGCTTTCTATTTAGATGGAGTGAGCTTTGTCCATAAAACAAATCCACTCTATCAGGCAAAGGCACCATCCGATAGGATTTGGCGAAAGAAATCTGAGGGATTACTTCAAGGATGCACCAGCAAAGGAAGCAAAGTGGAACATGGGGGGATGGTGGCCCATTATCTGGTTGCCATTTCATATGGTCAAGGAGTTCTGCAATGTCATCAATATGAAAAAATGGATGGGATATACTTTCCTTCTTTTGTGGATGAGCATTTTCCTGTACTATTTGCAAAAGCTGGGAAAGAGACCCATCTATTCATTCAGGATGGGGATCCAAGTCAGAATTCTAAGGTGGCTAGAGAAAGTATGGAGAGATGTCATGCTGAGCTGCTTGCCATTCCAGCAAGAAGTCCAGATATCAATCCTATTGAGGACATCTTTCATTCCATTTGCAAACAGCTGACGATGGATGCTATAAATGAAGATATACAGCATGAAACATATGAGGAATTTTGTACGCATGTAACAAAGACTGTTATGAACTTCCCAGCATCAGATATAGACAGAACAGTTGAGTCAATGTCCAAGCGTATGTGTATGTTAATAGTGAACAATGGACAGCGACTAAAGTATTAAGCATGTGAGTGAAATCTCATTATTTGCTGGCAGCTGTTTCACTCTACAGCACTTGAATGAAATAACGACAAATTACCGCACGAATTACTGGGGCCGGAATATTGTTGGGTGTCCCCACATTTGATGGACAACAAACAAGAAGTTGATATGTGCTCTCGACTACCAGTGCCCCATGTCTAGCAACTGCGCTTGTTTGTCAGTCCAGAAATGGCACTTACTGCCAATTGCATCAGATTACCGCCACGTTTGAAAAACCAGATTTCTAAGAAATGTTATTATTGCAATTTTTTTGCAGTAATCCGTGGCCGTTTCCAGGAAATTTTGCCAATGGAGCAAATGCCCGCAATTTTGGAATGGGCACGATCCGTCCAGGCACTGTCAGTTATATACAGTGTTGCAACTGTTTGCATTGCGGTGTCTAGCCCCCAAATGTGCATGGTTTACAGTTTGGTCTTTCATCGGTAAAGCGTTACGTTCTAGCATTCTGGTATTTACATATGTTGCTTTTGTATATTAAGTTGATGACAATAGCAATTGCAGGGATGTGGCCAAATAAATAATGGTGTAACATGTTGGGGGTGGTTGAAGGGTGGCCTTGCATGCATGTGTGGGTGGGGGGTTGGGTGAAGGGTTGGGGCTGGGACATGCATGCCATGTTACTTTTTTATTTAACCACCCCTGCCCGTCTAATCATGAATAGATGTCATTATGTTCATACATTTCTTATCATGTTTACATTGTCATTGTTATTGTGGTGCTTGTTAGTGTAATTCATCTATTCATGATTAACTGAGCAAAGCATGTTGGACAATGGGTCGGCTCCTGTTGCCTGTGGGGCGGAATTTGATGCGAGAAAGCAAAAACTTTCCAACGAACATTCATCATTTCGGTCTCCCTTTCTTCCACGTTGCCTTGAGATATGTACTGTATTCTTCTGCTGGACGGACAAAATATAGGGGGTATCCTTGTCCAGCACAAAGATCTTTTGAGAAATGGGTCTTCAATGCCAACAAGTGCACAGGCTGACCTTCCAGCATTTGCAGCAAGTCATGCCAAGGTATGATTTGGCTGCTCCAACCAAAGTCGTTTAAAAAAATAATCTCAGCTGTTTCGGCTCCTACCCAAGCAAACGTCATTGACGCAGGGTTTATAAAGCATCAATATATTTTGCATAATGGCAGTAAAAGAATGGTCTTTCCACAATTAGCTTGCCCAACAATCATAAGATTTCTATATTTCCCACGCCCTTTCTCCAGTAACACTTTGACAGCTCCACAGAACACAACTCGCTCGCTGCATTTCTCCATGCCATATTGCATCCAGATACGCATTCTTTATCCAGGAAACTTTCAAGGATTTCTAATCTGCTCTTTTGTGATCTTGTCAGTTCATCCTTAGAGTCATGCATCTCCCACGTTGTTGTTATCAGTTCCTCCACTCTCTTCACCCCTTGATTTAATACAAATTCTTTCAAGCTAGTACTTCCTTCCTTTCCCTGTGTGTGGGCTACAGCCAGCAGCTCTGTCCTGCTCTTGATGTTTTTCTTCACAAGAATATCGGCCACCATGATGTTTGTAAGTCTCTGCTTCCTTTTCCTGCGACGATTCCCTTCAGCTTGTCTTGCCCTTGTTGCCCTCGTGGTTCTTGGTGGCTCGCAAGATTGTAAATCCGGGTGTCCCTCACCCTCAATATAGACATTGTCATCTTTTGTTACATAGCGCCAGGCTTGGTAGTATAGTTCATGAACAGATGAGAAGCTCACTGTGATTCCATATTCAAACTGCAGTTTGTTTCTAATTGACAAACGCCTTTTCAGCTTACTAAGCTTCACAGCTATATGATAATGCATGCCCCCTTCCCTATGACTTTCTCTACAGCAAACCCAGTTTATGACCCGTTCCCTTCCCCCCTTAAATAGATTGACGACAGCAGTAGCAAAAGACTCTTGAGTAGGAAACTTCTCCAAATCTCCTTGACTATAAGTAATAAGATAAACGGCTCGAGCTCTTCTTGCATTTAAAACAACTTCCTCCTCCCTATCAACCATAATAATACAATTAGTTATAACACGTTCAAACGATCTGTTCTCTTAATTTATCCTCGTAGATTTGATATAATGTAATCATATTCACTTTCTGTTACTGTAAATAAACGCCAAGGTTACGTGTAAAGATATGAAACATGAGCATGCTCGATGCCACCAATGAGGTCAGAGTTTTTTTTATGCGCTGACAAAAAACCTTACAGGCAGCTAGGCAAGCGTGCCCTAATGCATGTCCTTGTAAAGGCAAACCCTCCAGTAAGAAACCACAGAATGAGAAACAGTGTTTCTGTGCGAAAATCCCACTACAACACCCGCGACAGCTCGAAACCCGGCATGGTGACGTCACAAAACGTGTCTTCACCTTCTGTAGACAAAATTATTGAGACAACAGTGATGACACGGGGGAGAGGGGGCGCCACCAGCAAATTGTCTCACTGAATTCTGACCAGGATTGTAGGCTCCAAGAACATAAATCAATTGTGACCCATAACCGAATTGACAAAAGTGATCTTGCCAATCGTTGTTGACAAAAAACACCAGATGGGTTGGGATAGCAATTCATTGATTGATCAGGATAAGAACTGGAAGAACAGACTTGTTAAAGAAAGCATTCACTCAGTTCTATCAACTCCTTGTATCAATCAAGTA
>JAADKT020409965.1:0-14220 GCA_011763395.2 Chrysaora chesapeakei
ACATGCAAATTACATGCAAATTTGACCAGACTTTCACTGCTGCAGTGAAAGTATCAAAATATTTCTGACCAGGTTCTGCTTATTTTTCTCTAATTCCCTGCATTGATATCTTCCAGTGGTGGCACATCCTAGTGACACCCCAAGTGATAATGCAGCTGCCACAGCTGAAGAGGTCTATGATGATGTTAACAATGCAGCTCCGGTTGTTCAAGGTATGAAAAACATTGTACATTGATTCATCAGAAATTGTTCAATTTGAGATCCTTTTTATGTAATATTGTTGCATCAACATATGAAAACATGAAGGTGCTGCAAATGCGATGGGAAATATGTTGTTTTTTGATTATTTTAGTTGTAAAAATAATTTTTTCTTCAGAAACGTAATTTTTATTTTTCATCCGAGCCTCGATAGTTCCTCAAATTTACTTATTTTTGGGGGATTTTTCTGCATCGAGTTCCTTATGGAGGTGTTCCCTATAAAAAATCATGTATATAGATATTGACATATAGTGAAGAGTATTCTTGATGACCTGAAAAGCAGAATTTTGTCGGATTTTTTTTCATTTGAAACTTTTCGTTATTGGATGTATTTATTAAGAGAGAATTTCCAATCAAACGCGTAGAAATTTAATCGACTTTTGGCCTGTTTACATAGAGGATGGCTAGTCTAGTAAGGCGAGATGGGCAGTCACCCAGCCCGGATGAGGTGAGATCCGTGAAAAAAAAAACATGGATCCCGCCTGGCCGAGATCTGTGGAATGGAAACAAAAGAATCTTTTGTTTGTTCAATTTTCGTTTACATACAGAGCAGGTTTGCCCAGGCACTCAGGCAAGGAGCGCGTGGCAAGTGGTTAATAATGGATGTATTCTCGGCTAAATGTCAGGATGGAAAATCTATCAAATGTAAACATTGTGAAAAATCATCTCGCCTGACCGAGCTATCTCGGCTACCCGTGCTGGCTCTCCTCCAAGTAAACAGCCCTTTGTTTCAATTTCGTTTTGAATTGACAATTGGGAAAGTTAAAATGAAAAAAGAGAATCACGACAAAAAATTTTCCAAACCTGCCTATTGGGTGAACATGTTCAAAAGGCCTCCAAACCCGCATAGCCTTAACCATTTTTGAAATAAGTTCACTTTTTAAATTCGTAGAGGAATTATATGATGACATTGCAGCAAATGCTCAACCTGGTGGGGAAGAAGTTTACGATGATGTTCAAACACAACCGCTTGTCAGGTAAAATGCAGTTCTTTATGGATTGTAGTTAAATCTTTCATTCTTTTGCCTTTTTGAGCCTTCCTTTTTTTAGAAACTTAACTATCACATTACAGAAATGTTAAATAGGCAGAATAAGCACATGCTTATGTCTTACTTAGCTCTCGACAAGGCTTGTACAAGGTAGACCCTGCAAGTAGACCCTGCATGACTTGTGGGTGGACGGGGATGTACCACCTAGATTTTTCAAACCCAACCGTTTATAATGTAGACATGAACCCGATGTTGTGAGTTATACTAAGCAATAATAAAAGGACAATCATAATGCTTTCTAGACCTTATTATTATCTGAAATTGTTATCTTACACGCGGTTTAAACACTTTTTTGTCTGAATGTGAACTTTTAAGTTTTCTTTAATTTCCCACTTATTTGTGATTTTGGTTGTAATCATACCGATGTTTAGAGAATCTCAGCTCATAAAACCATCCATATGGATGGCACATACCCGTACTCAAATTATATTAAGTATCCAACCCTCTGGTGTATATCTATGCACAACTACTTAATTCTTATCTATTTGCCTCTTTTTATCGTTATTTCCTTGTGCAGTGTTGCGATTCTACTTTGAGAGATGAGAAAAGGAATTATGACTATCCTTTGCAATGAGCATTGCTGTCAGTAGCCGAAAGTAGCTATTTACTTGCAATTCAGCAAAATGTATAATGTTTGCCAGCTTGTATAAAATGCTGCTAACTTTTCCTTCTTTGTTCATCTACAGCGGCATTTCTACTGAGTTTGCGAATGATGAGGTACGTATTCTTCCTTTATTTTTCTCTTATTATTTCCTTCTTGTAAATTTAAACATTAAAACCGAAAATTCGGACCAACAAACTTAACGACAAAACGTTTTGGCCAAAGTTCAATGAAACTTTTCAAACATCAAAACTTTTCTTAGTATTTTTTGTTTTGTTACTGAAAGCATGCGATGCCTCTCAATCAGTAACTGAAATTCAACGAAAACTTTTAAACTTTTAATCCGAAAGAATTTTACCATCAGAAATTTTCTTTGTGAGCTTAAACGCGGTAATTTATCAAGAGCTCTTCAGAAAAACTCCAAAGCGTTTCTGTCCGAAGGTAGTTCGAAAATTTTCAGTCCGAATCCTCTCCACGCAGAAGTTTATATGACGAAATAATTTTGTTTTTACTTTCAGATCCAAGGTGAAGGTGGTGAAGATTTATATGAACCTGTTGAAACAATTGCGACTTATGTTCCATCAAACAGCATCAACAAGTAATTATTTTTACATGATTTTTTCTAAAGCCCAGCCTATAAGTAAGCGAAGACTCTAAACCTGTAAAAGCAAACCTGTAACCCAAGCCAATACTTGCTACCTCTCTTAGCAGTCAGTTTCTAGCAAGCTGCGTGCAACCTCAAACATTCTCTCAGAAAGAGAACAATACCACAGAATACTACTCTTTCCATCGAACGAGTCTTGCCAAATGATCAAACAATGTAGTGAAACATCCAAAGTTTGCCTGTTAACGTTTTCGAAACTTTTGCTCAGCAACTTCAGTTTGTCAAGCAATGTTTTGTGACGCGACCAAACATTCAAACCAAGGAATGTGTATTACAGCACTTCAAAAATGTCGTACACCTTGGCCACAAATCCTCTTAAAACTTGAAATCTTTAGTATTCCCGTGCGCCATTTGTAGAAATAACAATTGTTCAAAAATTTGCTGTAAAAGCAAATTTCAGATGTTTGACTTACTAAAAATGTTTTGTGGTCTAATCATGATCACCCTAGTTTACGAGCTCGAATGGGATTGCTTATTGGATTTCACTACAACATCCATTTCTTACAACGTCCAAAGCACCCAAATTGGGACTTGCATACTTATTGCGAAATAAGTAGTCTGCAACCTCGGCTTTCTTGAGTTTTTATCGAAAAAGCAATATTTTCGTAACTGCATTTTGACTTGGTGATGGGAAAGCCTTGTTAATCAGAAGAAAAATCCAAGCCAGAGCCTCTGCGTAGGAAAAAGTGAAGGAGTTGGGAAGGAGATAACGAGCCAAAAATACCTTAAACCTTTCCATTTGGCGACCCTCTTTTTGCCTCTGGCATCCAGTGAAAAAAAACTCCGTAACCGGCCTAAATTGCATATTGTGAGCAAAAGTGGCGAAAGTTTCTGTTCCTCAAAGATGCAAATGACACAAAATAATTTCTGAAAAATGAAAAACAAGGAACTTCAAATTTTGAGATGCAGTTTGGGCTTTCAGCAGTTCCGTTCAAACGTCTGAAGCTAGTGACACTTATCACTGTAAGTGTTCTAAAGCACACTGCTGCTGCTGAAATTTGTAACAAACATATTTCGAATTCAGAATTGCTTTTTGCAGACCGGAAGCAGCTAAGAGCGATAGTCTTCAGTCGAATAATCATCAAGATAAAGCTAGTAAAAAGAAAGAAGAGAAAGATCGGAAAGAAAGAGAAAAACTTGAAAAGAAAAGAAGGGAAGAAGCAGAAAAGAAATTGAAAAAAGAAGAAGAAGAAAGGAAAAAGAAAGAAAAAGAAGATAGAAGAAGAATCGAAAAAGAAAGAAAATCATTTAATGTAAGTTTTCCATTTAAATTCTCAAATAATGAGATTCCGTCAGTCAATGTTTGTCTTGACGCTTGCTTTGAGGCAACGTCTGCCTTCCTGTGCCCTGGGTGCCAGAGCCTTCAAAAATTAAAAATAAGAAAAATTAAATTGAACTAAGATTGAGGAAAGGAATTTTTCTTTCCCTCTACCCCCCTTACTCTCTTTCCTGCAGTTTTGGAGACTCTGGTACCCATGGTAGCTTTCCTGCAGTTTCTGGAACTTTTTCTCCTATACATATTCAAGGATTAGTTTCAGAGTTTCTTGCAATTTTAAATCTTTAACTGCCTTTTGGAAGAAAAGAGTCAATCTGATAGGCTCCTTTTGTTCCCTCCTCTTACCAATCTCCGTTGACTCTGCAAATCAGCCTGCTAGTTCTAAATAAAGTCGAAGCAGGAACACCGCGGCGCATGACACAAAACAAATATGTTCTTTAAGATGTTACTAATATTTCGCCTTGCCAAGCAAGGCTTCTTCAGAGTGTGATAAATTGAAAAATTTAATTACATTATATACAAAAATTTTTTGAATTATGGTCGGAAAAATCTGATTGGTGGTGAGGTTTATGCTTCGCAGTGACATGTGATGTGAAAGATGTGCATGTTATGGTAATCTAAGGATTTTAATCATAATGATGATAGAAAAATGATGATAAAATTGGTAATAATGAAAAGTTTTATAGATAATTTATGAAAACAATGTTAATAATAAAAAAATTGTTTGATGATAATAAGTGGAGAAAATTAAGGTAGTAGGAAAACAGAGAGTCAAGACAGGCGAAGGAGAGAAGAGAAAGATAAGGTTAGCGGTCAGTGGTTCTGTTTAGTCCGTAAGGTGCAAGAGTGTTAGCTAGGCCAATGAAGTATTTTTCTTTGGCTCTTCTAATACTCTCTCGTTTGTTATGTAGTTGTAGTATCGGTAAGTGATCTGCAACCCCTGATTTGCTAGTACTACAATATTCGAGAAAGAACGATTTGCGATGAATTATGGAACATGTTGAACATACTAAGTGTCTGAATAGAGTGAAAAAGTTGACTAAGACAGAAAAAACATGATTCACAGCCCACTGGAATGAAGTAATATGTGCATTTTAGTGATCTGTGAATCAAGCGATAAAAGGTGAAGTGGAGCTCAATATGTCTTGTATTTTGATCCTCTGTCAGCTCATAGGATACAGGGAGATAACCACCTGAATTTGTAGACCCGTAGTGAGAAAACGAACTCTTCACTTAGGTGTTGTAATTAACTCAGTTTCGTCTTATGAATAGCGCTTACACTACAAGCCAAAACTGTACCAGGTTAAACTAACCCGGGTTAGTTTATGTAGTCTACACCGGGCTTGTACAAAACAGGCCCTTTAGTTTTGATATGACAGATTCCAAAACCCGCTTCTTCAATACCCCATTAAGTCCTTGCTTTGCTATTTATTCAGAATCTTTCCTTGTGGTAACTTTTCGCACAGTCTGGGTAATAAAGCAAATTTAAAAATATTTCAGAAAATAGAGCGACAACCTGGCACCTCCAAGCAACAAACAACGTAAAACACAAACCTTCCAATTGGCAACGTTTGTTTAATGTTTCACTACCCATCACAATCGGGAAGTTTTGTACAACTCAAAATATAGACAACGACTTTGGCTTATAAATTTTCTTTTGGCTTAGTGTCATTGTGTGAAGCGATTTATTGTGGCCTTCATTCATTCTTCAACGAATAGAAGCGAAATCGGAGTTTTATGGATTTGCCCTTTTAAAAAAAATTTTCTTTCAGCTGAAACCAGACGAAGATCCAGTGCCTATTGAGAGACATATGGCCAAGTGTGATATCAAGGCTAAAGGAAAAGATCTCAGTTTCTGCAGGGGAGAATATCTTGATATAATCAGCAAAAATAACTGCCCTAAAGGAAAAGTACTTGCACAGAACAGCTTGGGGAAGCGTAAGTTGAGTTTTATTGAGTTCAATCTTTGCCCTTTTGTTTGTATTTGTGCTACTGATGAACCACAATTGATGAGATTCGAACCTGGACTATAAATGGTTAAAGAACTGTCGACCATTTGAGTGAGCAAAAGGGCTCATTGATATAGCTGACAAACCCTGCAAATCAGACAGCCTTAGGCCCTCCCCTGCGTTAGTACTTCCACATTCAACACCAGGAAATTAGATGTAAATGGTAGTTACTACTAAAAATAACCCAAACATGTAGTATCATTTCTTTATTTCTGAAATTGGACTATTTGGTAATCATTTGGTGTGGCCCTTAGACTGACTGGACCCCCTGTCTAGCCTCAATGGAAGTGCCAAGGAGGCTGTCTTCCCATTTGACTGTTATTTTTCAGGCTATAATAAGCCTATACGATATCAACCATACCACTGACCCAGATAGTTCAGTTAAATTGAGTGTGCAATGGCCGTCAGTCTCGCCCTTTGACTTTTCAAACTTTGACTATTCGATGTAACACAGTAGTTTTTTTTTTTAATGTTATGGATTTTACCAGTCAAGCATTGTTAATTACTTTTCTACATACTAAGGTATATTTCATACAGCTAAAATGATATAAATTTCTTTTTAGTTGGATATGTAAGTTTAAAGGATCTTGGCATTGACAAGCGAAAGGTAGTTGTCTCAATTTCGTTTTCATATTTTGTGTTGTTTCGCATTTTCGTAGTTCATTTTGGTTATTGCGGAAAACCGTTAGCTATTACCGTCGCTATGCCGGTGAAATTAGACTCATTCTCTTATGCCACGGATGTAAGCTCCCGTGATTAGAATGTTAAGCTCATTTTTAAGTGCTACGATACAAAGATGAATTTATTGGTTAATAATTTTATTCCGTGCTCAGTCCAAACCGGAAAACAACTAGTGGACTACAAAGGTCACTACCCTCAGGCAGAGATGCACGGCTTCGAATGCCTAACTGCCATGCTAATCCTTAAACGGAGAGTAGTGGAGCTCAGTCGGCAGTGAGTGGGACTCAACCTAGGACCTCCTGTGAGAAGTATGAATGAAATGTACTACACAGACCATCTACCATCTTTGAAACTATTAATACAAACCTCGCCTATTCTTATCAAACTTTATGTTTCTGCTTACTTTTTCCCTCTTCCTGTACTGGGTCAATTCGAAACAATGATCTACTAAACAGAGTCCAGGGCAAGACTCTCTGAGAAATCTGTAGCTCTACATATGATTTAATGGCGGGATACAAAGAATGCAGCCCCTTCACCTTTGAGTACTACAATGTTAATAATCTTACGTTCTTCGTTCTTAATTTCAATCTCTCTGTTGCCAATAAAGCCAAAATTGTTTAGTTAGAGGGTCGAGGTAGCTTTATCAGGTGCTTTACAATTTCCCAAATGTCTCCGCCATGACTGCAACTAATCAACATACTGGAATAGCATTTGGGTTGAAGGAACGGTACATAATCAATTTTTTTCCTTTGGTAAGGATCTGTGTAATAATCACTGATAGTGGTAGAATTCTCAGTGCATTTTATGGGATTTTCTGTTCTAAAATTAACTGAAATCTCCCTTCTTTTTCAGTCACTGTTGGAAACAAGTAGTCCTGTTGCACTTGGGTAAGTATTTGATTTTTTTTACTTTTTGATGCATCTACCGTTTTATCCATTTTTAAGACTCTGTGACTGGTAATCCTTCGTTTCTTGCTAATATCGTATATTTAAAATTATAGAATATGCAGAATTGTAAGCAAGCGCAAAAATAATAATTAAGCCGAGTTCTGGAATTATGTTGGAGTTCGAAGATGTTGTTATGTCGTAGTCTAACCCAGCTAGCTCAGGGTATCAAGAACTTAGCGAAGTCAGGGCTCGAACTCTAGCCATGGTAGTGTCGCAGCCAAGGTGGAGGACCAGTAAGTTCGATCCTAACGACTGGCGCAAACACACCGTTTCATGTCCACCTTTAGTCATTGTCTTCCTTTTTTTGGGTCGGACTGATATAAGTGTAGAAGCGTTGCTACAAAGCAAAGTTTCATTCGTAATATTTAGATATAATTGTTATTTTACGAACAAAAAGCCCTTTTGTTTATATAATTGTGTCAAATATTACGAAATCATCTCCTTATTTCAGTGTCGCGTTTGGTGACGAGTTCTATGAAAAAGTCAACAGCCAATCAGAGGGCTTGATTGTTTCTCTGTCTTCACCCAGAGCAGATGGTGAGTTTCTAAACTTGGTATATCTATTATGGATAGAAAATTAAAAGAGTTGCTATCAGTGTTCCGTTTTGCTGATTAAGATAACTTTGACTGAAACCTTTTTCACACGATTACAATATGACATCCTATACCTTATTTTTATATCCATTTTTTTGATGATCAATTTGACTCGGGGCCATTCCCTAAAGTCGCTTAGAACTTCTAGTATTTTAGCCTTCACAGAAATTAAGCTCCTTTCCTGCTTGAGTGAAAGTTAAAATCGACAAGAATTTCAATGATGTACACGTTTTTTAATAGAATGTTTGGAATGACCCCAGTACTCTTTGGGATCATTGTTATCTCTATTGGAATAAAATTAATTACGTACAACTAAAAGCATGTCCAGTTCCAGTCCTTTGGTTTGCATATGCAATTCTCTCGAGTCTTCATAGAACCACATTGCATAATTAGACTAGACTCATTAGTTTTCTTCAAGTATATAAGTCATTGCCAAAACAGTGCTAACACCAACCTCATCCCCAGGCCCCAAATCGAATTTCCTCGAATCTCAATCGTCAAATCGATTTTGGCCCTGGTACCGGCCACAAAATCTGCCAAAATACTGGCTATTTTGGCCTAGGCATAAAAAACACTATGTAGATTCCGAAAGCAGATGTTCTTAGCAAGGAAATGCTAAGAATTTCATTGATAACTATAAGGCAAGATAAAATATCTCATGTAGCATCATTTTTTGGTTTTTATAGATGTTTTTTACATAGTTTTCGGCCTATTATGATGTGAATTTTTGAAGAAACTGTGACGTCACTTAAAATTTCTATTGTTTGAACAGCCAATCAGATTGCGAATAGACAAGGCCGATACCAGGGTCGAATATGGACAGCGAAATTTCACGTAGAGGCCTACTCACCCTGGGGACGAGGTTGTGCTAACACATTCGACGATGAATTTAAATCTTAATTAGGCCATTGCTTGAAGTATTTTCGAGGGACTGTGATAAGCAGTGAATGTTTTTCTTCAATTTTTATAGAATCGCCTGTTTTTCAATCGAATTTGTCGCATTTCAAACAGTCTGCGCATTCTTCTCCGTCTTCAAACAGAGGTGACAGCAAAGAAACAGAGGAAGGTACGTTTTTAACGCGAAACAAATTTTAGTAACGCGCTGGTCACTGCCTTCAGTTCTGTTCTTTTACTACACTTAAAGCCCATGAGTCCCACTATTTGCAAGAGCAACCAGAGTTTTCACCAGCAACTATAACAATTTGTATTAAGAAATAGAATTAACGGCTTAAGTGTTCCGACTGGACTTTTTTCGGACTGGCGTAATCAATGCAACCTTATCTTTATGTTTCATCTTCCCTGAAAAGCTTTTTTACGAGAAAGCAGTTTTAGGGGTTTACCCCAGTGTTAACTTTGGTGCTGATTCCGTTGTTGTTCATTGAATCAGCTCCTGATGTGCATCTAGCTATCCATCTGTTTGTCTTGTTTATGTAACACAAGGATGACACGACTACCTCGCGATGTTTAAACTTTGTAGTCACCCGCACAATCAGGGCTCAGTCGTAAACGTGAAAAGAAATCATTTCGCCGCTTTGCACCATCATTGTACATTACTTACGCCTGCTTCCACATATAGAAGAAAACTATCGCCCTATTGTTGCCCAATAGAAAAAAATCGTATGAAAATCAAGTATTACATGAAATTTACCCCCCCCCCCCAGTGACCTGGTTACCGAAATCCATTTTTCGCTACTTGATCGTTTTATCTCTTGTACCAGGTAATCCCGGCGAAGAAATATACGAAATAGTTTCCTAGAAACATTCTCTCATCGGATGGACCCAACATTGTATCAGGTTGGCAAGAAAGTGTATATCCTATACATAACAATTAACACATTTATTAGTTAAATGAATTATTATAGAATTATTGTAGGTTTAAATACGTTTTTTATATGTAATTTGTAGTATTTGTATACTCAGTAAAGCCCAAGCTAAACATAGCCAACATTTCACCGAACATTGTCCAATATTGATGTGGAAAATGTATTGGCAACGTTGGGGCGATGCTTTAGATGTTTATATTTTTCTTAGAGATAAATTGAATGTTGTAATCAAATTCTATTTTCAGAGGTGGGGTATACCAAGGCATAGTATCTTTATATTTGTGGCTCAAGCAGTTCGAAAAATTGCATGGCACCAGATTAGACATTAGTTAGAGAGTGAGCTGTTATTTCATTTCGTTTTGGGGAACATAAAATAAAGACCATAAATTTTTGAGAAAAGAAAGGCCGAATAAGCATAGCCTCTACTCTTATACCCTTTTTGGTTATGTTGAATATAATATATATATATATTATGGTACATTGTATTGTTTGCAATCCCTTTGCAATGAAAAGTAAAAAAATCTTTTGAAATTATGTAGTGTATCTGTGGTTATTTTATTCGTTTGTAACATTTTTTGTATGAAACTATAGGCTGCTTTATTGAGACAGAGCCAATTTATTGTAGCATTTATTTATCTAACACTTCGATTTTTGTCTTTTTCTGTCTTAAAAAATGCTGCGTTACACGAAGGACACAGTGCATTGAAGTGATTGACACAAATTGGCGGCAATTTCATCACGTGACTTTAGCAAATCACGTCATCACAGCAATTTCGTTGAAGAAAAGAAACTCGAAAAACAACCGGCAAATTTTCTTTACGGAATAAGAAAAAATCCATCAATAATTCTTATGTCAGTTTTCAAGTTTTCAAAGATAACAAGGAGGCCAATCAAGTTTATTTCTCATCAAGCTTATTGGAAAGATCTTTTCGAGGAAAAGACTGCTTCGCTTTAGCGAAGACGAAGATTTACGTTGGCATCGTTACAAAATCCAAGGTAACTGTTGGCTTTGCTTCGTCTCCATGACAGTTTTGCATTTGCAGCTTGCAGTATCTAAATTTCGAAACAAAGGGAAATTTTTTATGCACGAGTTTCCAGAACACAGAGACTAGCGTCGTTTCAGTCATCATTAGTCTTTTATCACACTCCTGTCTTGCTAAAAATATTAAGATTTGTGAGGGAAAAGCATCACGTTTGCAGATGCAAATTCACGAGTTCTCCGAGATAGGCCTAAAATGTCTGAATTTTCAGGGAAATTCGACCCAATACCAGCCTCTTGTCTCTTACAAAGGGTGCTGTTAAAACGCGAGTATCTTGCATCCTATGTTCCCTCTGTTTTAGTAGACAAGACGGGAAGTTCTTAAGACTAGCTCAACGAAATAAACTAAACGCTTGCTAGACTATTTTTTGGAAAAAAAGAAACATTTTTTGAATAGGGTGACCTCTGGAATGTATTCATATACTAACTAAATATGCGTTTATACTTTTGTAGATGCCAGAAAATGAAGCAAGTGAGGAGAGAAATGCAAACGTTGTTGTGTTACCTGTTGGTAGGCCCATTAATGTAACGCCTTCCGAAGAGAAGTTGATGAAAGAGAATGGTATGAAAATATGTATTGTATCTCATTTGCATTTGCCCCTGCTTCAAAAGTAAAGCCCTAGAAGGAAATTTGCCCAAAGTTTAGGGCTAGCCTGCATCATACACCAAACGAAATTTCCCTTTCGTTCGACCATCAACATATTCCTCACTCATCATGGACATCATGCATCTAATTGATTAGTTTTTTCTTCCACCATTTATGATTGCCCAGAAATAAATACAGCTACACTGCACTCCAGCAATGCTATTTCCACGCTTTTTAATTGTTCCTGAAGTTCCTTAATTTTGGACCTCATTTGATCAAACTGTAGTTCCAGAATTTCCTTAACAGTTCTTTAATTTTAAGTGCACAATAATAGCACAGACACTAGACCGAGTGGCCAAATACGCTGGACTGAAGAACTTGCTGAAGATCTTCAAACCCTTGCAAGTAATTTAGGAGCGAAATGCGAGATTTCTCATTGACGAAATTGGAAAATTTCCCGCCAATTATTAATATGCACATTTAATATCGGAACAGTGTTCAGTGTTGCAAACCATACAAAACAGTATTACAAACTTAACATACCACTTATTAAATTTTGTTCCCCGAATATTTTTGACTCCCATCAAACATTCACTGAACAACGTTCAGTGACTGAAAAGGGTGACAACAAAATGGGTTGAACTTTTTCACTGAACTTCAATTTTGGACGATGTTTAATGAAATGTTCAGTTTATTTGTCCAATGCCTTACATTGATATCGCCTGATGTAATTTAGTTTTCACTTGCATCTGAATCTCAGTATAGGTGAGGGGCGATTCACTCTTTGAAATCTCGTACACCTTTGCTAGAAAACCTATTGTTTTCACAGAAATCCCTCGGAAATCCATTTGTTTTAATAGAAATCTCGTACACATTTTTGAGGAGTGAATTGCTCCTCGAGTATAGGACTCGAAAGTCCCTAAGCTGGGTGTCGAACCACATCATTTGCCCCGTGCGCCATTCATCGTAGAAGGCCTCAAATTTAGAAGTTCCCAAGGGATATGTTGAGAGTTGAGACGAAGAAAACCACGCGATTTGCTGTTTCCTGTGTGACCCGTCACACTTGCGTCGAAAAAATCAATAAATATTAATAAGGAACAACGCAGAGGCGCAAGAGAATAGACACAAAAATCAAGGTGAATAATCTATATTACTAAACTCCTTAAATGCAAATTAGGTTGCCCCTTTGTTGTGGCCCATTGTTCGATTACACAACAAAGGCTCTTTCCCTGGGCCACCTAGAAACGTGGTTCTTTTTTAGATCAACTTCACGCTCAAATACAATACTACATTACTGTTCTGAACCAAAAGGCTTTTCCCACTCCAGCGATGTCAAAGCTTTTTATGTCAACAAAAGTCCCAAGACGAAAGTTGAATTTTAATAGTTAAGAATGAAATTTCACAGAACATGAGAGTTTCTGGTGATTTTTCAAGGATTTTCTGCCACTTGATAGATGATTCCAAGTGAATTGGACATTTCAGGGTGGTTTTGGGTGCTTTTCATCAAGTTATGGTTCGTTTTGAGTGCTTTTGGCTGGTTGTGGGCAATTTTGGGTTGTTTCGCGTTTTTGGTAAGTACGTTTTCACGTTTTCAGGGGTCAAAGGACGTTAAAGGACACTAGGAGACTGTAATTCATTTTGGAATCTCATTCATATTCTTTCCATTTTCAAGAAGAGTTGTTGCTTTGATTATTTCCATAAATCACCACATTAAACTTTGTGTTTTACTGTTTCAATGCATATGAAACACTACTAAGAGGCCATAGATTTTACGGGTTTCAAGTTGAATGTTCCTTTGAAAATTCAGAGCACAAACACACAAAATGAAAATCGTCTTGATACAGTGAGATATTTATTGTTCATGACGGACATTTAAAATTAAAGTCTGCGATGAGATACAGATAGGATTGTCGAATTTACGCTGCAGTAATACTACTTATTTTGCGTCTTAAGTTGGCACAAAAGCGTTTGGAATATTCTAAGTAGATCTGGCAACTTGGTCGCAAAAAATTTCATTTAGCATTTACCATCGAACTGTTTGACTTTTATTTAGGCTGCTAATAATAGGATTTTCGAGTGCAGACAGGGCATAGAAACGTTGCATTATAACGCAAGTAGATGAAACACAGTCAGAGATACCCTTAACCTCCGTGATTTACTGGCTCACTACCCCACCCAAAGCTTTGTTTTATAAAACTTGGCTTATATTTGACCTTCAGCTTTCACATTTTAATGATGATGATGATGATGATTTTGATGACATGAAGATAATGATGATTATGATGATGATGATGATTATTATTATTATTATTATTATGATTTTGATGGCATGATGATGATGATGATGATGATGAGATATAAATATGATTATGATGATGATGATGATTATGAAGATGGTAACGATGATGATGAGGATGATTCTAATGGTGATTATAATGTTATAGTTAATGATGACGATAATGATAATTTTGACGGTGATGATAACTGTGGTGATGATGATGATGATAATGTTCTTTTTTTGTCCACAGTTTAATACCCTTTTATCAATTCTCTTATATGTTTACCATTACAAGTAGACTAGCTTTTTAACTTGACGCCCGCGATGCGGGCGTGCTTTTTACCTTGACACCCGCGATGCGGGTGTGTTTTTACCTTGACACCCGCGATGCGGGTGAATATTAGTACCAGTTTAG
>JAADKT020411076.1:0-22749 GCA_011763395.2 Chrysaora chesapeakei
ACTATGACGTAGAAATTGACTAGTTCCCAGATCCCCAAATGCCCGGTCCTGAATCAACGAGAGTCCAGTTCAAAACCCTGATAACTCAAAAACTATTTATCCGATAAAGGAAATTTTTTCAGATTCGAATTCAGCGTACTCGATTCACTTTATGCAAATCATAAAAAATTTTGGTGCAGAGGCACTTTAATTTGTTTACTTGATGCTAACCCATAAACTTCAAAAGCATAACCTATTTTCGATGTTACTAGAGAATCGTAGAGGGTCATTAGACAATTATTTGGTATCGAGTACCTTAGTTTAGCAAAAATTGAGCAGAATTTTACAATCTCATTTTTGATTTTGTCGATCTGCTTTTCCCAAGTAAGTTTATCATCTAATTTAATGCCGAGATACTTTATTTCATCCTTTTGTTTTAACTCCTCCCCCATCAGGACAGGAGTAGAGTCATTTATCGTCTTATGTACTGAAGGCAAAATTACAAAATAATGAGTTTTAGAAGTGTTTATGTAAAAAATTAGAAGAATACTGTATGTTTTTTTTTAAGAAGCTTATCATTAAAGATTACAAGCAGCTTATTAGCATTTAGCCATTCATGAAGTTTCCCAAGTTCTATATTGACCGTTTGTTTGAGTAGATTTATATTTCTATCAAAACACAAAATAGTGTCGTCTGCAAATAATCTAATCAATAAGATCCTTAAATTGTAATTTAATAGGTTTAAAAAGTGAATTTAGTTCATGGTTAGATAATGAGTAAAAAGGTTATTCTGATAACATAAGAATAGCTTAATGTTATGCTCAGTAATCAGTGGATATTCCTTACATCATTTGACTGTAGAAAGGAATGATAATTTTGCACAACCTCTATCAGAGTTATTCAGATTCAAATTCAACAAATTCAAATTCAGCACATTAAGTCAATTAAAAAGCTCACACCAAATTCAAATTTGCTAATCACTGGAATATGCATATGGAATAGCTGTCGTGTGAGAGAGCAAAAACATTGGTGACCAAAATGGCAAAGAGGAAGCATGAACTGTTTCACTGAAATGTGAGATGCGTGGAAGAGTGGAATAGTAGCTGGTAGTCAAGCCTTCTTTAGCAATGATATCAACTTTAACACCTATGGCTCTTCTCTGCATAACCAGCAAAAAGAAGGCTGGTGGTCTTTTTTGAGGCACAACAGCTTTTCCTGGTTAATTAAAATTATTGAAGATGCAATGGAGAAGGAGGTTTTTATTCCTGGAGATGAAGCACTGATGAAATGTGTCTGGTTTAGCATCTCTGACCTAATCTAGAAAGACCTCAATACATTAAATAGGCAATGGAACTCGCACTATACTCACAGATCTACGCATGAGACAATATCAGGAAGACCAAATGAACTGTACTTCTAATCAGAGTGTCAAGAGGGAAAAATTGCATAAGAGAAGTTTCTGATCAAGACATGCAATTGGTAAACCAAAGCCTTCACATCAATGAAAAAGAAAAAGAGCATAAAGATAATTTCAAATATGTAATTAGTGAAACTGGGCTGTCTTCACCTAAAAACTGGTGAAAAGCAAGCTCTTATTCGCTTTTCTAATAGTACATGATAAAAACTATGGACTCGACTGACTCAAGCTTGTAAGAAGTGATCAAAGTCAACTTTAGGCTGTAGTGACATTCATTTACTTGTACTTAGGAAGAAAAATTATGTTGACTTTCAAATATGGTATGTGTACTTTGGACAGATCCTGAATGATTGTCTTGCTGTAGAGGACAGAGGGTAACAAACAGAATATTATTTTCTTCTAAGAAGGAAAATCATATCTGCAATCAAGAAGAAATATGTTTTCTTCAATCATAACTAAATATCAATATGACTCTAATGTAAGTAAGAAACAGAATAATACAAACAGATTTATAATAACATTAGCAATAGACTCCTTTGTTTATAATAAATTTTGCTATTAGCACATATCTGAACATTAAGCAAAATAATGTTGAAACCCCCTTCTAAGTAGTCAAAAAGTATAACCCTTCAGAAATGAATTAAAAAGTTTGAGTTAGAATCGTCATCGCAAAATTTTGCTTTTCTCTTGAGCCAATGATCAAATTTAAATCGTCCATCCAATATGCCTATCCAAATCAAGTAAATTTGGTGGCAAACTGATCAGGAAAGATGAAAGTTTCAGAAAATGGGAAAAACTCAATATAAAAAATTTGGTCTCATTAGCACTTTAACGTAATTTACATTCTTACCCCAAGTCAGTTAAAATACAGTAGTACATTTTTGTTGTATTAACAAGAAGTTTATTCGCATTTAACTTGTTCAAAAGATAATGTAGTTCAGCATTGACAGAATGTTTAAGTCTAATTATATTTTGGTTGAAGCAAAAAAGCATGATTTGTTTGGAAATAGTCTAGGCTTAGCTAAGATCGCCCTGGAAACCTAAGTATTCAAGTTTGTAAAATAAAATAGAATGGTGAATAGTATCAAAGCTTTTGACAAATCTAAAAAACACCTAGTAGTGAGGGAGCTTATTACAATCATCGTGCAAAATGTGATACCAGCATGAAACTTTGTAGAGAGGGGTGGTTTGATGGGATGTCTTTAAACATAGAATGTGGAATGCTGGAATGTTACCATAGTGGAATACCTATTTCAAGTACTGTAACCTAGTCACAGAGGCAGTCCTATTGCCATTTCATGTTGATAATTAAATGTAGAAAGATAACAAATAAATGCAGAAATTAACCAAACAAAACTAACAATCTTCAACAAACAAGGAAATTGAAATCATTTATAATGACACCCTCTCTTTGAAGGGCTTACTTCGCATTATTAAAACAGGGTACAATATAATTATTTGATTTGCAAACCCTCTTTGCAAAAAATTCTCTAGATGATCTGATTGGATTGTTTTCAATCTCTTCTCCAATTTGCCCCTGTATAGATGAGGAATGGATGGATTCACTGTAACAAATACAACCATTCCAAGAGCCCAAATGTCTACCACCTTCAGATCACTTATCGTGGCCTTCTATGGTCTGAGGTCGGGAAGTAGGATTTCTGGAGCCATAAAGGAAAGGCTGCTGCCCCTGTCAAACGATTTGACTTCGGCGTGCACAAGTGTTTGTGTTTGTATGAGCTGTGAGCGACTTCCGCCAAAATCTGTCAGCTTGCAAATTTTTGGACTGTCACCAGTTTGCCAATACTTAAAAAATTCTTCACTTTTCATAATAGTAAGATGAGAGTCGGTTACCAATATGTTTGCGGGCTTTAAGTCCCGATGAACTATGTCTTTTGGAGGTATTTGACTCCCTTTATCATATCTTTATGATATGTTTCCTCGTGTTGAG
This sequence comes from Chrysaora chesapeakei, assembly GCA_011763395.2. Taxonomy (NCBI): domain Eukaryota; kingdom Metazoa; phylum Cnidaria; class Scyphozoa; order Semaeostomeae; family Pelagiidae; genus Chrysaora; species Chrysaora chesapeakei. Next base: position 3,348 of record JAADKT020411076.1, read on the forward strand.
GCAGATTTGTTGAAAAGAAGAATAACCTTTTGAAAATATTCCAGTCAAAATTATTTTAGTTCCTGAATTACAGCATTCCAACTTTCCAACATTCCAACACTTCAACATTCAAGCATTCCAACATTCCAACACTTCACCATTGCAGCATTCCAATATTCCAACATTCCACATTCCATAGTTTAAAGGTAGCCAGTTTGATGTGCTGAAGGAGGTGAGATGTAGACACAAGTTCGAAAATGCCTCATTGTGCTATTTTTAGCCTAGGGTACTAGGATCCACGCCTCTTATTTGGTATTTGTAATAATTTAGCTGCAAACTGTGATACTTCCGTGAAACTTGGTAAACAGAGGCAGTTTGATATGCAAAAAAAGATGGGATGTAGACACATGCTTCAAAATGTCTTGTTGTGCTATTTTTAGCCTAGGCTATTGGAATTCATGCCTCTAATTTGGTAATTGTTGTATTTTAGTTGCAAATTGTGATATTAGCACGAGGGGCAGTTTGATATGCTGCAAAAGATGGGATTTGGACATCATACGGAAAATGACCCCTTGTGCTATTTATAGAATAGGATGCTCATTGTTGGTTCCAGCAGACTAGTTATGCCTCATTAGGTCTTAATCTTTCAGTAGTGATCTCTATCTTTCTGAGGTCTAAGTAGAGTCAGAGAATTTAAAATATTTTTCCGCGAGTTGTTTTAAATTTGGTGATTGTTATGCTGCCTCTTTCCTCACGGATGTCTGACTTAAGACTATCTGGAAAGTACCAATCAAAGACAACATCAATACGTTTCAAAGTGTCACTTTTCAGTTCTTCCACACTCTGCAAAACTCTTTCAAACTCTGCAAAACTCTTTGTTTAAGAGCCAAATGTTTTTGTTAATCCAGGAAGTGTCACTTGTACAACAGCTGCACCATCTAAAATTTTAGCTGTTGATACTATGTTCTTTGCACGAAACAAGGGTAGCTTATTCTTATGAATTGAATTATGCATTGAAACATTACATTTGTTCAACATTACATTTCCACTCACTTGTGACTCATGGATTGAAACATGACATTTAACAATCCTTTGTTCTACAAAATTGTCATATTGCTTCTTTACTGTATCGTATGCATTTTTACTGATGTGCCTGCTTCCTTGTTCAATATTTGTTTTCAAAATTACACTATAATGAAGCAACTGTATGTAGTGTTGCAATAATACACATATGTCAAATGTTGGCAATAAAGTAGATTAATAGGCCTATTATTTATTGTTGATCATCATATTTTGAATATGCTCTTTTAAATTTAATCCGTTGTGGACGATTGTCCAGTAATATTTTGTTGAGTCTGTACGTAACTTTTAAGACAATGATAAATTATCTTAATTCCAGTATCGATCAGTTCATAGCCTGCACATTCGAATCAACTTCTTGACTTTTGTCTGCTACTTTGTTTTGAAAACATTGATCGATATCCAGCCATTAGCACATTATTTCATAATAGGTGATGCAACAAATATGTCCAACTGTGTGAAAGTTCCTCAAAATCAGGATTAAAATGTCTTTGTTATCAGTACTGTCTGGGAAGACGAAGACACCATTAGCTTTTTTCTTCTTCAGATACTCCTGCATTGACCCAGGCCTCTGCATTACATATAAGAGAACAGTTTAATGGTCGTTCCATTTCAGAGAACTTATGATCTTTTCATTCTTTATATCTTTTGTATCAGGCTTCTGTACTTAATGTGATTGTTCAAATATTAAATGCTGATAAGGAATTTCCTTCTTCCACAAAAGGGGCAAGTAATGCAATCAGTTTTCTCTTCACATTCAATCAAAATGCCTTCCAGCGGAACTTTTAAACAGTTGCCTCGTGCTTTCTCAATCTCTTTTGTGAAACCAAATTTACTTCTGCCATCTGCTGCCTCACTTTCTGATACATGCTACGGTAGGTTTCCCTACCTCAAGAAAGGGCCCAGAAGCGCTTCTGTTTCTTTCTTTCCAGAGTTTTTGTCATCACTGCCTAGGGGCTCTCTATTTCATCCAAAGACTTGCAGTTTACTTTTTTAATTGAATTTTGTGCCCTCTCTAATGTTAGTCCATCAATCAAGCCTTTGTCTCTTGCCTCTTGCTTTTTATGTCTGAAGGGCATAATGAGAGATTGTTCATGGAACGCATGTAGGTATGTATGAATTCATGTATAGAGGCTTTTCCCTGCCAAACTTGTAACAATAGACGAGTGAGTAAACTTTGAAGTCACCATAATTGATCGTCATGGAAACCAATTAAATGACAATTACGGAAGTTGTAAACACGTAGATGATTCATTGTGGTCAATTTTTTGGCAGAACTTCTCGAAGATCTTATTAAGATAATTAGCTTTTTCCTGCAAATCAGAAAATCCCCAAAGTCCATTCACACAATATTTTTTTAGACCTGACTCGGTTGTTGTTGAGAAGATTCTCGAACTTGTCATTTGCGTGATATTTTTGTGGAAAAATCCTGATGGAAAATCAGAGTGGTTGGCTGCATGGACGAAAAATTTTGATTCCCTCTTACCACAATTGTTGATGATAATGAAGATGTACATGATGATTGTATTGATGACAATGATGCAAAAAAAAACAATAGTAACAATAATGATGGTGAGAACAATTCTGATAATGATGATGATGATCATGATGATGATGATGATGATCATGATGATAATAACACTAGCAATTATGATGATGATGATAATGATGATGTTGATGATGATGATCATGTTGACAATAGAGTTTAGGATTATGATAATGATATCGATAAGGTTTTTTATGATGATGATGAAAATTATGATGATGAGTATTATCCTTCGTACATAACGATATCGTTGCTTTGTTTCTAACTGCTGCTCTTGTATCCCCTGTAATGAAATGAAACAACATTGTTTTGTTGGGTTGAGAAACAAAAATATCAACAAAATGAAACAAATATAAAAAATATTTATAAATTGAAACTGTGAAGAGTAATACCAACTCTAATGCAGAAGTCCCTCTTGGTTCAGCTCCCTTTCAAGAGAATTACATTGTAATTCAATATCGCATACTAGATGTTGCAAATGTGCAATAAAACAGTAAACCAATAGTAGGTCTGTTCTCAAACCACACAGCCTGGCTGTAAATTTGCCAATGTTTTTATTCTGTCCACATGGAGTGGCCACATGATTGGTAATTGTTGAATATAGCAGGGTCAAATGTTAAGACCCTATTAGATGTACATTTTTTGTACTGGTTTTATTAATATTTGCAGGAATATTTGCACTTTTCAGATTCAGTGGATAAATCTACTCCACATCGTGACACCAACCAAGCTGTCATGCTGATTGTACCATACAAAGGAAAAAGAGTGTCAGTTCCTGTTGATGGTTCTCTCGTATATTATGTCACATCAAATGATATCACTGGTGGATCTGATGCTGACCTTGCAACACAAATTTTCAATATCCTTAAGAATAAACTGAAACTTGATGAAAAAGGGATCAAATACTTGAGAGGTATGTTGTTGTTTCTTTTTATTTTAATTTTGTTGCAAGAACAAAGTGAACTAAATCCCAAATTTATATTTCTAGCTGTTCATGCTGATGGGCAGTATCAAGCCAGCACTTTCCAAAAAAATTGGCTGATTTCCTTGCGACACCAGATGAAGAAATGGATCCTTTCATTCTAACCACCTGGGATGTTTCACATTGGCTAGATCTTGTCATGGTTAGTCTCCGAGAAAAGGAGTCATCATCAAAGTTTCTGAAAATGCTTATTAAAAGGAGCAATAAATTTCATACAATGTTTGGGCATGGAAAGGGCCATATGGAATATAAAGGTCTTGCAGAGTCACTTGACATGAAAGCTTTGGAGGCAACAACTTTTGCAACAACTCGCTTTACAAGCTCTGCTATGGAACAGTGGGAGAGATTTTATGCAAGCTACAGAGCCCTTATAACCACATTCACAGAAAACCGGGAAAATTCTGATGAAAATGAGGAGACTAAATATGAGGTAAGTCTATCTTTCTGATGCTGTGATAATTTCAGCAGTGACTGTGATAATGACATTGATGACAACAATAATGATAGTGATGATACTGGTGATGGTGCTGATGATGAACATTACAATCATGCTTGAGATGAAATATTAAAATGATACCCTCAAATCTTTATCTCAATTTTGTAGGTGAGAGGACGTGATTATGCAATTGACCTGTGTGGTGCTATTGATGTCTTCACACCAGTAAAAGTGCTAATGGTCAAAAGCCAATCCTTGAACATAACACCATGGAAAATTGTCAGATGGTTCCCAGTGGTAGTAGAAACCTTGTCTGGCATTGAAAGAGAGCTAAAAGCTATGCAAGAAGGTAATCTTCCAAATAAAGATCTTCTGCCAAAGCTGTATTCACGCTGGGCATTGTTGTCAAAAGAAAATGCAGAAGATTGCTCCTTCCAAGGCAAATCTTTGCTTCAAGGGTGGTTGTGCACTGGCCAAGAAAGAGTTGAGAAACCAAATTCTTCTGGAAAGCGCCAGTTAGAAGTTTTATACAACTGGGTTGCACGTGAACCAACAGACTGCTTAGAGGATCTGCTTCTACTCTGTCGGGAGATGAAGAATGGAATTTCAAAACGCTATGAAGACATCATTCCTAATGAAGTAAAATTGCTGTCCAAGATTTTTGACCTTGAGATGCTGGTAGGTGATCTTTGTTGTTTCTCATTTACCAAAGGAAAGATAGCAGTTTCAAGGGATGACAGGCTTAAATGGGAGCAGCGTGGTGTGAAAGAGTTTTCACAGTTTTATGAAAAAGTCTGGAATTTGCCTCATGTTCAAGCTCTTTGTGATTCAAATGCAACATTGGCCCTCATTGCCCATAGCAGCAGACCAGTTTACCAGAAATTAAAGACCACTCTATTGAAGATGATATGGAATGGCATGGGAGGATGTGCATAGAAGATGTTTGTGGCTAAGAATAATGAGCCTGTTGCTGCCTTCAAAGACAGCCAGCTATCCAAGATGAGTGTCTGCAAAGATCATGACATTACCCAGTGGTTCCTACTGGAATTTGTATGAGGACACTCAACAACAGCCCGCCTTGATGAAGAGTTTATAATTGAGGCATTCTATGACAATAAAATAATATATGATTCGTTGGGCCAAGAAATGTGCATTGCGCTGGATGTGGCATTTGGAACCAGTGGCTGTGAGGCTGTTGTTGAAAGCTTTTACAGCCTAGTGAAAAGCCATAAGCAGTTTGGTGGTCAAGCAAATACTACTCTGATGCAGCGTGCAGTTGTTGAATGGTGCCTTCCAGAGCCTGTCAGTGCACCTGGAACGATTCAGAAAATTGGGGCAATGTACACCAAAGGAGATGAAAGAGTTGGCATAAGAAAGCATAGGCTCCCACTATTTTTTGATGAGCAGGAAAGAACTGCAGGAAAATATTAAAGAAGTAAAGTGGTTGACCGTCTCTCAAGAAGGAAGGTGTCCTTTTCTTGTCACTGATTAAACTGTAAGAACTGATTAAAGAGACTGTTGAAACTTGTTGTTTTTAACCAGTTGAAAACCAGTTGAAACTTGTTTGTTTTAAAGAATGTTGTGTATTTAAAGATCTTGCCAAAATATTTTTGTGTTTGAAAAGTGGCTTTATTTTCTTTCCTGTTTTCTTTAATACTCTAGACATGGGATGGTTCTCCTTAAACATTCATAAGTTTAAGATTTTTAGAGGGGCTGTTCATGTGTTTGCTTTCAAATTGCTAATTAACTGTTTGTTTGATCGAGATTTTGATATTTTTCACTGCAAAATGCCTAAAAAATCATCCATGTTTCTAGGTTTTTTTAAAAATAACTCTGATTATAATGAAACACAGCATTATTAAAGCAAGATTGTTACTGATTCAGTAATACTGAAGAAAACTTCCTCAAACGCAATTAAAAACCTCAGTAGTATTTGCCTTAACTTCAACTAAAACTATTTTAAACAAACAAATGTACATATTTCCACTTATTTTAATCACGTTCATTAAGAACATTGGTTAATAATTTCTTCTCTTAAATACGTCAATTTTGGCAATGCAGGTCCACTTTGGGGCTTTTTTTACATCGACATAAGGCCAGGCCGGGGCTGCCTGAATAAAATGGTTACCCTACAATTGGCGTGCCGGTGCGCAACCCTCTCCGGGAAAAAATTTCTCGGGTGCGCCATTCAAATACTTTGCAGACTGGTTAGCAGGTCATGAAAAAAAACTTGTCAACCTCCCATGCTGTCTACCTCCTTTTCCTTGTGGAAAATGTAAATACTGAAACCCAAAGTGTTTTTCAACAACATTCGTGCAATTGGAAATTGTTAACATAAATAAAATGTCATGGATAAGTTACAGAACAAAAAATGTTGTATAATAACTTGGAAGTAATTTTCAAATAAAAGTTGGCAGTTATTCTCAAAATAAACTTTAGACTATAGTCTGCAATACATTCAAGACGTTTTACTGACTCTAAGAAAGGAATACTGTAAAAATTGTGTTCCAATCACAGGATAACCATAGATTTTAAACGCCTCATTGTTTCAATTTGATTTTACTGGAGGAAATAAATTAAGACAACACATATACGAAATGGAATTATTTTTAGTGTTCTATACAGGAAGAAAGTTTTCGGAAGCAAATAATTTTAGTCTTCTAGTCTTAATGTTAGTCTTTCCTTCTTACAGAAACGTTTGTCAATAATATCGAAGGAATCAATGAAAATAAAAATCAACCATGCTCTCTTGAGGGACAAACACGTCGCGCTAAACAAAGTGTCAAGGTGTCAAGAAAAAGGGATTAATCCCACAGCGAACGCCTCATTCTTTTGTTTTCGGTGGCACCAGACTGCCCAGATCAAAGAAGGGTTAGCCCCAATTACCCCAGAAACGATAGCAGGGACGGGAAAATTAAGGTGCCATAGCAAAACTATCCCATGGGCTGCAGGGGAAGGTGCAAGAGCGAGCACTAGATCTTGAAGACCCTAGGAAGTTGATCTCTAAAAAAATCGTTTTCTATGACTACTCCTGCTTTAGCATATAAGACTAGCTCGACCGCTCGCGCCACGCGAGAGGAGGCCATCGCTAGCTCCTGCGGAGGACTTCTCGCTGCTCCGCGGCTTGTGGATGACACTGGAGGTTGATCAAGAGGCGGCGATATATCAGTTCACAAAAGGCAACACGATTTTGGGGAAGCAAAGATTGGCCTGAGGTCTCAGAATATGCAAGGCTGCGCACGGGAAAGGAGTTGCAGAATTGCATAGGGTGAAGGAGCAGATAACAAGTGATATTAGAGAGCTGTGGAAGACAGAGCAGCGACGAAGAAGGCATTGAAAACAAAGGTGGAGGCAGAGACAGACGCGGAGTTCATACTTGCAGCAGAACAGGTGGAAGAAGAAGATAGAGTGGGGCAAAGGATGAAAAAAAAAGGAAGTAGAAGAGTTGGAAAGCAAAATGCCAGAAAAGATGGAGGAGAAAGAGGACGATGAAGAGTAGTCAGTTGTAGCCTTAAAATTTGTAGTAGAAGAAATCAGGGTCTAGAGAATCCGAGATTACGAAATTTGGGTTTGTGGATAACAAAAGTCATATTCATTGTCTCTACTGCAGTTGATGGAATTGAGAATAGCATTCAGAATTTAATAGGGACAGTATGAAAATAAATAAGGCGCACAATGTTTTTGCTATAGCGGCGAAAGGGGAATTTCTGGGCTAAAGAAGTGGGTTACAAAAAGAAAGCAGCGGTCAGTGTTAAGTGCATAAAAATATGTGCGAAATGGAAATGTGGAAATCTGACAGGAGGCTAGATGACAGGAGATGTGGATTTGTTGGTGAATGATTTCGCTTGATGTCAACTGGTGATTTGAAAGATGAGAGTGAATTATGCTGCTTCATCGTAATCACTTGTTTCATCGGCTCTGGTTGCGTCTCTGAGGATTTCAATTAAATATTGCAAGATAGATATTTGGAAATCAGGCTTAACCAAGCAGAGAGGTATAAGTCATAGTTCCTCGCTTGTAATTTGAGAATTGCAAAAATTGAACTAAAAGTGTTGAAGGTCTGCAAATTTCAATGGAGACGTGTAGTTATAATGAAAGAAAAAATTGATTGAGGGTATAATTGTTGGACGGCTAAGAGAGCCGAGAAATTTCTTGTTCTGCGCCCTTCCGTCCTCTACTCGGTTGTGCCTGAAGAGAATGACAGGTTGTTTGTTATAAGAATTTACAGGTTTTTGTTGGAAGTCATCGGTCGAGAAAATGTGTCTGTATTGTGAAGGGGGGAGTTTTGGGGGGTATCAAAACCCGAAAGGCGGAAGAAAATTGGGAGAAACCCGAAAACCCGGTTAACCTTCGTTTCAACAACTGTTTTAAGCATTTAGCACATTGATATCCTTTGTGAGGTTGAAAAGCCGAGAACCCGTACATTTTTACTCAATACCCGAAAGTGGAGCTAGAAGAATGGTAAAACCCGTTGCTCATTAAAAATATTTTAGCTGTAAACCCGCACCAGTTTTTGGGAAAACGCAAAAACCCGAGGGTGAAATCGGTCAAACCCGCAACCCGTGAAATGCCAAGGCCCCATCTGTAAAGCTGATGAATGTCAAAGAGAACAGAAATGGTTGTTTCTATTCAAAGAGATTTAGCAAAGGATCTTCATAAGAGTAGCTAGAAAACATAAATTAAGAGAAACGTGTTTTTATTTTACATCAGTAAATACGTAGAATTATTATCTTGAAGAGGGACCAATATGGGTAATTTCTGGAGAAATTTACATATAGTTGAATTTCTGGTTGTGGCCAGCTTCACCAAATGGGTTGATTTCTTGTTATTAGCATTAACGATTCTAGTGCGGTTATGAAAATCGGCATTGACTATTTTAGTGCCGTTGTGCAAATCAGTTATAACTGTATTGTAAGTTGGACTATGGTTGGACGGAGACCTTTAAAGTAATTTTGACAATAACGAAGAACTTTTTGGTGTGACGTTTGCGACAGAATTTTGCTATATTGTGACAATGGAAGAAAGTGGAAGAGAAACAGTCGAAGCATTTGAAAGAGACAATGGGGACTGCTAATGGAGAGAAACAGACAGTAAGTATTTTCGGACATGTATACAGTGTGTACAGTTTGCTGAAATTCTTGGCATAGGAACTTTTCGTGGATGTTTATTTAATAGAGAATAAAGAGTAAGGGCACAGGGACAATGATGGATGCGGAGAGTGTCAATAATAGTGCGGAACAGCCTGGAGCAGAGGCAGGAAGTATGGCAGAAGGGCGAGTTGCGGTAAGGAGTCTTAAAATTTTCTTTCCAGTATATCTAAACTAGTTAAGTCTTTCGAACTAAATTAGCGAGGGGGGGAGGTAATATTGTGAGTCGATGTGAGAGATTTTTGCAAATTTGTTGGTTTTTAAGACTCGACTTTAGTGTTTCTATCAAACTTGTTATTGATGTCGTACGTTGCCTGGAGTTGGGTGTAATTCTTAGGCAAAGCCAGCTAACTATATCTGAAGTTCCCTAAGGAGTGGAAAGATTGTTTAATTAACGGTGTCCAGAATTGTCAAATGTCTGTATAAATGGGTAAACAATCTTGTTGTTTTCCTTTAATACATAGGTGCAGACCATTAATAAAATTACGCAGTAGAAATGGATGTGTCCTGTCTACACACTTTTTAACCAGACCTCAGTTATTGAAAGTTGCTGGTTTTTCAGCCCTGACGGAATGAGTTGGTCCTTTTTCAGACTTCAAGATAAAGAGATAGGAACTTCAAGGTCTATTTTTACGGCGAAGAAAAGGTACATGTGATCAGTAAGTTTTTTATTATTGCATGGCACTGTTAATAAAGGGATAGCTGAATTTGGTAACTGTCCAAGGCTATTGAACAGTACGCCTTTTTTATTTGAGAAGCAAGTATTTCATGCTTTTAGGAGCAATAGTTTGTTGTCACTTTGTTTGGGAAATGTCGGAGGGGCATTTCACTCTGCAAAAAGGCGTACGAGATTTCCATTGAAACAAAAGGACTTTCAAGGAATTTGGGAGAAAACAATAGGACTTCCAGCAAAGGTGTTCGAGATTTTCAAGAAATGAATTGTCCGTTGGAAATGCCGAAATGCAGTATTTCTGACAGTGCACAGTTGAAGGAACTGTATACATTGCAGAAATACCATGCTCTCTGTAGACAATAATGATAACACTTGTTGAATAGGAAGATGAAACATTGAATAGAAGAGGGAAGTAACACACAGAACATAAACATAGAGTGAAAAGATGAAGTCAAATCTTGTAAAGAATCCAGTATTTTGAAAAAACAAACGCGCAGAGGAGTACATCGTGCCTTTTCTTTCAGGATATTAAAGCTACTAACGTTACCATACTGCGCCGGCAAGTAAGGAGACTGTTCAAGATAAGACAGGGGTACCTATTTTCGGACAATCGAGGGAATATCTTGCAAAAGCCATGGTAAGTAGACAGATTTTTTACATGAAGCATGAATACAAAATAGTTCACGTTGAAACGTTGTTAGTCTCTGTGGATATGTGGTTTTGCGTGAAAACATTGTTAGTCTGCCCGCGCCTGTTATTGTCATTTGTCAACTATTATAAATTGGAATTTCCGTATTGCAAGAGTGTTGTTTGCATTTCTATGATTGTTTGAATGGATAAAATGTGTCGGATTTTACACAAATTGCACGTTTCTTTCAGGGAATGTGACACGCTACATGTCTCAATAGACAGAAGTAATAGACAGGGACAATATAGAAGAGAGGGTGGACAATTTGGAAGAGGAGGAGGACAGATCAGAAGAGGAAGAGTACAATTTAGAACAATGGCAGGACAGTTTAGGACAGGAAATTCTAGGGGCTGTCCTACATGGGTAGAGGCGTGCAGCATGGCTACGCAAGCTGGCGAGCTGCTAGGTGAAATGGTGAAAGTAATCATCAGTAAATCTATATAAGAAAAGTTATAAAAGGACGAACGCCTATATTTGCATTTCCACTATTATAGATGCATAAAACCAAGATTTAAGTATTAAGATTTAATCTTTTGATTAGCCTAGTAGTGTGCTAGGGCCATTAAACTAACTGGTTAAAAATTTGACACTGGCGTCGAGTGAGTCCATCAAATCACAAATAGAATTTCGACCTCAGCTGGAATCTGAAGAAATAGGAATGGAGAAATGGAATCTGAAAATAAGACTTACTAAGACTTTTGTGTAACTGTAGTCTTATCTGAAACTATTTTCACGAAACTTAATTTTTGTGTATCTCTTGTCTGTGAGATTAGTCTTCAGAGTTATTTGAAAATTTGATGGGAAAACTGTTTTAGCACCATATAACTATTTATACACAAAAACAGAAATTTTCATGGTGCCATCCGATTGATTGATGAACAACAATCCCAGAATAGAATACTGTGGTCATCAAAGAGTTAGACAGGATGTGTGTATTTCAAAACAAATAAAGTAGCACCACAATCACGCTTTTGTGCAATGTGAAAAACGTAGAAAAATAAGAAATTTATGCTACCCGTAGAGCTTGAGTCTGAGATTATTCTTAAATTATTCTTAAATTTCAACGACTTTGAGCCTAAATGTTCTTATAGACTGTGTTCTTATACAAAAACTTGTGTAATCTAATTTGAACTTCAATTACTCACTAGACAGGGAAATTATCAAGACAATCTAACCAAATGCTTAACCCTCAATTCTTCAAGGAATTTTGAAATATTTAGACCATAAACAGTTATTTAAACCTATCAGCACTGGGGGGAGGGGGGTGTTTTCTGCCCCCCCCCCTACCAACAATCTATTGTAGCATAAAAGCAGAGGCACTCTTAAGGGTAAAACCTGCTGACTATTACTAAAATTTAATACTTTACATGATGACATAAAGTTTGGTACAATTAAGTTAGTCATGTAACCACAAGATGCCCATACTTGGAAGGCAGTCACAAATAAATTTACATTTCTACTTAGAAATATTTTTTGGATGTCCAATCAGAACAATACATACACCAATCAACTCCTCTAAACAAAGGCTTTCATTTGATATATATTTTGTTTACTTTATTTCTAATTTATTATTATTATATGTAATGTCAAAGTAAAATGCAAAGTTAAATTAGAAGTGGTTGATACACTCTCGGATAAAGTTAGTGCTGAAATGCATCAATGTGATAATGAAAATACTGCTTAAACCCAAGAATATATTTGTAATTGTGCGAAGCTCTGGAATATTTTGAATGACAATAGAAAGATAGACAATGTGTATGAAAGTCGATTAAATGATCTCAGTGAAGTCTTAAACATTTTGAACAATGGCAAAAGCAACTGCAACTTTTACATAAAACAAAATCTAAAATGGCATCGCATTTCATTAGCTTGGAAACTATGTTTGATCTAAAAGTTAGTAATTAGATCAAGGCACCTTTTCTGACCAAATAGCTTAAGTTAGTGTACAAATTTCCCACTAGTTGATATATGCTAATCCCATCTGTTGATATATGGTAATCCCAAATGAAAAAGAGATGCCAGCTGTAGTAACCTAGAATGGTTTGTTGATACTTAACATATATGTTAATATATGAGTTAGAATCTCTATGGTTATTCAGTATTTTCAATTTTGAGATGAATCTGTAGCTGGAGTAAATTTTCCTGAACTGTTTTTGCACTTGAAAAAAACTAGAAAATATAAGCAGTTTGTTTGCACCCAAAAATGCTACTTACTTAATGTCAAAGTTGTAAATACTGCCTATTCATTTTCAATGAAGTCTCATTCTTGTTGCAGTCAAGCATCTGCTACAGCTCTATTATTTTATGTAAGCAGAATAAATAATGCCAAAAAATTTTCTACAACTTCAACAAAGATCTTGAACATAATTTAACAACTTGAATATGTTAACAAGCCAAACTAACTGTTTGTTTCTGTTGTAGATCTGTATTTGAAGTTCGTAAGTTTAGATGTTTAAATATTTCATTTTTTATTTATTTTTGAAAGTGTTTCCAGCAGAAGTTTTATTTGCTTTTACTTTCATTTCTTCCTCAGAGGAGACTCAGAAAGCAACTGGAGGATGATTGAATGCTCCTCCCCACTGAACTGCAGCAGAATGTCTTCTGAATTTCGCATTTGTGCAATTTGCAATAAAATCTGAAGCAAATCTTTATTGTATTCTGGTTAGCTGACATTGATTCAAGCAAATTCTTTGCTTTTTCAATTTCTTTGCAGCCTGGGATGAGTTGCTTTCTGTTTGCTTGACAGATTGTGTTAAGGATTTACTTTTTCTGTTTGGTTGTAAACCAGTCTGATCAACAACCTTGTGTTGTTTGGACTTCATAAACGTTGAACAAAATCTTTGTAGAAGAACGATTTTGGATGCTTTTCAAACTTGATAGTCTATCTTCTTTTTTTTATTATATTTGATGTAGCAGTGTGTAAGCTTCACGAGAGATAGCATATTTTGATTTGTTTGGAAGTAAAATCGTTCATCTTGTGCTTTGTTGTCTTGACCCATGATGTCATAATGTGTAAAATTTCTTCGTTTTTCACAACCACACAATCTTCAGCATTACTACTCGTCCTAGTGGAAATTTTCCCTTTACCAGAATTCCTGTCCTCTCTCATGCTTTTGCAAAACCATCCTGCATCTTAAAGGATTTCAGAATCACTAAGTGGGTCAACTATGGTCTCTTTCTTTGTTACTATTGTATGACAACCTCCTGGTTGTACTGTTGTGTTTGAATATGAAAGCTGACTCCATGTGGTTTGCAAACTGTGTTGTAAAATACCATTCAAACCAACTAAATGAGAGTCCAATAGTTTTATAATCTGTTTCCACAGCTCTCCTGACCTTATATTTTCTGGTTTTCATTAAACGTGTGTTCTATTACGACAGGTTTGCTGGCATTTTCGTTGGCATCTGAACATATTTGAGAGCATGAGTTGAAAATTATAATTCCTATCTCAAAGACTAATTGTTTGGAGATATTGTAATCATTTTTCAAAACATGCTTTAGAGCTACTTGTGCTTCTTAACGCTCGTAATGTAAATTAGCATGTTCACTAAACTTTTCCAAAACCTCAAAAGGGCTTGTCTCTATACAGAATCATGTGCTTTCAAAAAAAAGTTTCAGTAACTGAAATTCAGTTCCTCCATGTCTTTAAAGCAAGGTGATAAATTTTCACAAGAGTCATTTCCAGTTTCCTCTTCCCTATCTGAAACATCCTGTGTTGAATTCTGCCCCTCTTTCTTCATTGCTTTATTTGGTTATATTATCTCGAGTTCACTAGTTAATGCTATCTGTCCTTTGATTCATTTTTTTAAACATATATCTTGTATGTTTGGCATGGAGATTATTAGGGCCCTGTTCCACAACCTGGATATTGGGTGCTTTATTCCGACAGTGTGACAGAGAGAAAAAGATTTGCTTGTGTTCAAACTACACTATAATGAAGCAACTGTATGTAACTATGTTAATAATACACATATGTCAAATGTTGGCAATAAAGTAGATTAATAGGCCTGTTATTTATTGTTTATCATCATATTTTGAATACGCTCTTTTAAATTTAATCCGTTGTGAACGATTTTTCAGGAATATTTTCTTGAGTCTGTACATAACTTTTAGGACAATGATAAATTATTTTCATTCCAGTATCATAGTTCATAGCCTGCACACTCAAATCAACTTTTTGTCTTTTGCCTGCTACTTTGTTTTGAAAACATTGATCAATACCCAGCCATTAGTACATTATTTCATAATAGGTAATGCAACAAATATGTCGAACTTTGCGAAAGTTCCTCGAAATCAGGATTAAAATGTTTTTGTTATCAGCACTGTCTAGGAAGACGAAGACACCATTAGCTCTTTGCTTCTTCGGATACTCCCGCATCGACCCAGGCCTCTGCATCACATATAAGAGAACAGTTCAATGGTCTTTTCACCTCCCACTCTTTGTGCTCCCTGCGTAAAACATTTCTATTTTAAGCAACTATTGTATTAAACACATAGCAGACACTTAATGTAAAAAATGTCACTCCGGAAGAAAATCAGTTTCTTTTTCAATTTCTGTAGCCAGCTCATCTTCCTCTTCTACTGTTTTCATAATCTTCCAAACTTTGTATTTGTAATTGCTCTTTTAATGTAGAGAGCTTTGCTTTGTCTGATTTTAATCTTTTCTGCAAAGCATCTTGAGTTTTTTTAGCTCAGTGTAGCCTCCTTCAACACGAGCCATAGCTTATTGTAAATCTTTTCTCAGTTTTACAAATCGCAAGCCCCCTTGCTTTTCCTGCATGTCATTTATCCAGCATTGTGTGACATTTATTTGAAAAATGCAAAGTCTAGACAGAAAAGGGAGAGTGAGAAATTTTCTTTTTTTTCCGAATTTGCCTTCTTTCCAATTACTTCTCAAAAACATTTCTCTACTTTTCTTGCTTTTTGCTTTGCTGCTTCTTGAAATTTCTCTTTCGCTACATCAATATTCCACTTTTTTGGCACACAAGTTGCATTTTCATTTTCAGATGCCAAAAGTACCACTTCTTTCACATCTTCTGCAGCACTCAACCATTTCTGCTGAGTCGCTAAAATCAAACAGTCAACTTATTTGAGTACTGCATTTCAGAGGACTTATGATTGGCAAAGGATTAATTAAGGAATCATATTTTTCTTTACTGCAATTCGCAGAACCCTGGAGCATTCTTGGAGCAATAACAGCTTGCGTTGGTCTGAACTTTAGGGAAAACCTCCTGATGTTCAGAAGTTTCTTTCACCGCCATCCTCAGTTTCAATGTCATCTCTTGCTTTTGGCTGACTGGTATAGTGAAACCTAGAAGAAACGTGAATTGATTTGGCATAAATACTTAAAAATTTTCTATTTTTTTCGAACATATGTTAACTTGTCATTGAGTACTGAATCTTCAATAACCAAAAACCTGTCTTATCACCACTTTCGCTGTTTTCCAAAACCAATTGGATCATTTCATTGTTTAAAGCCTAAAAAAATAATCTTTTTGTTAGCTTTTCTGGTCGACCACATTCTTTACCAAATTCAATAAATATGTACCTGTGAAACTTGATTGGCCATCTTTTCTTAGCTGAGAATGGACAGTTAAAATAACTTTTTCGTGTTACCAATCTTCTTCTTATTTGTTCTGCAACGAAGTGAAATAAAATTCCTCTTAGATTATCTTTGCAACCAATTTTTTTAGCTTTTGAAGTTGCTAGCCACTTCGTCATCATAAAATATATGCAATGATTGTCTCCTCTTTATCTTCAACCATATTTCCCCTACTTTTAATCTTTTAGATCTGTGTTCTCTGAAGTCAGATAAAAGTTACTGCTCTGCAGGTGAGCACTTCTTCAAGTAAAAATTCAAATACTCCATCTGGTCTGCCCAGTCCCACTACTGTTTGCCCAAATTCTCTTCCTCTTAGTTGTAATCAGCCTCTTGTTCCAGATCTTCTCCTGCTTACTCCATTTCCAGACGACGGACTTAGGAAGAACTTAGTATTTTTAGCAACTTCTTGCATTTTTCATGAAACATGAAACAGAAAGTGGTGTTTTTACTCTTGGCAGCTGTCTCTAATTCACGAAGGATATGATAAATGGTATATGATCGCCTTGTTGATGAAACATTTGCTTTTCTGGTTTCCTTTGCAGGAGTGTTCTTTTCTGGTTTTGGAAATTCCAACACTACTGGTGACTGTCACTGTGTTTCCTGTACAAAACTCTCTTTTTCATTCTTAATAGCTATCTTTTGTATCAGGCTTCTGTACTTAATGTGATTGTTCAAATATTAAATGCTGATAAGGAATTTCCTTCTTCCACAAAAGGGGCAAGTAATGCAATCAGTTTTCTCTTCACATTCAATCAAATATCTTCCAGTTGAACTTTTAAACAGTTGCCTTCTCAATCTTTTTTGTGAAACCAAATTTACTTCTCCCATCCGCTGCCTCACTTTCTGATACATGCTACGGTAGGTTTCCCTACCTGAAGCAAGGGCCCAGAAGCGCTTCTGTTTCTTTCTTTTGAGACTTTTTGTCATCACTGCCTAGGGGCTCTCTATTTTATCCAAAGACTTGCAGTTTACTTTTTTAATTGAATTTGTGCCCTCTCTAATGTTAGTCCATCAATCAAGCCTTTGTCTCTTGCTTTTTATATCTGAAGGACATAATGAGACAGTGTTCAGGGAACGCTTGTTCTTTATTCAAAACTTGATGTTAAATGCAATACAAAAAATGCCACTTTGCTTCTCATGTCGATGAGCTAAGATGTTAGCTCCAGTTTATTGGTGTGCTGCTTACAATAGTACTTTATATTGAGCCATGTCGTCTCTGAGAGGGCCTCTGGGTTATTTTGCTTGCATTCCTCTATAGCCTTTTTACCGGGCAATTTCTGGCGCTTCAATAAAGTCTCAAAGGAAGCAAGGACAGCCTTGACCTCTTCAGGTTTCCAACGCCTATGAATTTGCTTTTTCGCTCTTTTTCTGTCTTTCACTGCACCTGTTGGAAAAATAAATCCATGTTAATGTAAAAGACAAAAAGGCGCATAATTGAAATCTTTCTGATGTCTGAGCAGACTTTGATGGGGTATTTGTTACTTTGAAAGGAAGAAAGCTGAAGCCAGTTTGGTGCTTCAAGCACCTCAACTAATGGATTCAATTAAGTAAAAACTATAATTACACAAGAATAGACCATGCCTGCAGCACTCTTTAAAAAATGGGGACAATATAGCAACCAAACATACAAAGAGACATCAAGTAGTTTTCTTTTGGGCAACAGCAAAAAGCGTATTGTTATATGGTCTTGAAAGCTGAACCATGACTGGAAAATGAGGGACAAATGCTAAATGAAGCGTAAACTATAATGCTTAGGGTAATAATTGGAGTATAATGGAAAGACTGTAAAACTAACAGCTTCATGGAGCTGTTCGAATGGAAACTGAATAACTACAGATCAGATCAGACTTGATTTATTGGACAAAGAAAGAAGAAATAATCGGTAAAGTATTACTATAGCAAGCAATTTTGCCGTGTAAAAAGGTTGAACAAAAATTATCATCGGTCTGAAAAAGTCTAACCAGTTTGTTGAATTTCTCTATTTTGGCCACTGACGTTAGAACCGTCGTCTTCCTCTTCGATCTCTTCACACAAATCTGTAGAAGGTAAATCAACCCATTCAGTTAATTCCGGAGTTAAAACCTAAAACAAACAATGCAATGCAAAATCTAATGTTGCCAGAAGTCACAGAGACTGTTGGTTCCTGTAGAAAACAACACAGCTTTAAACTAGGATTAAAGCTTCAATTTACCCCCCTCTCTTCCTGCGAAAAATATTGATTTGTTTTATTTTGTTGCAAGCTTGTTTGGAAACTCACTGAAGCCTAAAGTGAATTCAATATGGTTTAATGGGAGGCAGAGGGGTTTCTTTTGCAGACCTTATTGTGGAATTACTACCCAACCAAATAGTAACCAACTAACTAGATGAGTAACTTTATAATAGCACAAATTTTCGTGGAGAAATGCAGTATATATCTCAAGTAAATAAACCTTCACATGATCAATAAATTCAAGGTGAAAAACCAACATTACAAACCTTTGACAGTTATATCGTCCAGCTTCTTTCCAGCAAAATGACTTGCCTTCCGATTATCAACAGCCATAAGTTGTTGATACAACCAAGCTTATTTTCTTTCAAGTCAGCTATCTGAGAAACGGTAGCAACAAATTTTCTCAATTTTGTACTTTTTATCCCTTCTGGGTTCTTTAAGACAGGGCATCGTTTTGTCACTGCAGAAATACAATCATTGCCACGCAAGTAATTTAATGAGCATCGAGTAGGTGCAGCAAAGATATATTTATTGTTCTCGTTTACCCCAACATTGTTACGCTTTTCGATGAGGACTTCTATTCCTTGACGTGTTTCCTTTGTCAGCAGTATCGGGCATTTGTTGCCTTTTTTTCCTTTCACGTAAACTAAATCTAGTCTGCAAAGAGACAAAAACCATTGCTGTCATTATTAAATATACTTTACACAATACATTACGTCATTCTTGAACTGATATCAAGTATATCAAGTATATAATTGATCAGTGAATAAATATTTCTGGCATGTAACATTCTATCTGAATCTTGAATTCCTTAAGATGTAAAACTCTTCTCTCAGCAACTTCATCATCTTATATAACTTGCCAAAATAGAAACACAGTAATACCCGTTAAAACCGAGGGTAGGAGACAACTGTGGCAAAAACAAAAGAATGTTTTCATTATAAATTTTTCGTTTTAGCTTAAGAGTTTTGTTATAGTCACTTCTCATTCTAAAGTAGTCTTCTCTTAGCTTAACTTTAGATGTGATCAAGTTGTTTTTCAACGCATATTGATATGCTTT